>VYZT01040884.1:12275-82203 GCA_013400735.1 Pomatostomus ruficeps
GGGACATTTGGGGTGATGGTGTTTGCCTTTCCAAGTCACCGGTACCTGTGATGGGCCCTGCTCTCCTGGAGCAGCCTGAACTCCTGCCTGCCCCTGGGAAGCAGGGAATTCATTCTGTTTTTCCCCTTTCCTTCTGTGCATGTGGCTTTTGCTTTCCCTATTAAATTGTCTTTATCTCAACCCACAAGTTTTTTGTAGGTTTTTTCCTGCACATTCTCCCCCTGATCCCGCTGGAGGGGGAGTTGGTGAGTGGCTCCATGGGGCTGGGGTTAAACCACAACCTGCTTACCTGTGTTCCTCTTCCATCCACCCGCCCTCAGCTCCTCTGTTTCTAGGAATAAATGCTTTGTTCTGCCTTTGTACAGCACATAACCCACAGCCTGGCCCATGAGAAGATGTCATTACAGCTTTGAAAATCATATCTCAAGACTATTAGCTTTATTTAGGGGAGAAATCGCTGTTTTGTCTGAAACAAAGTAGATGTGGATTTGATTACTGCCTAAATCTCCTGCAAAAATATTGCAGGCAGCCAAGACAAACAACAGCAGTTCATTCCATGAATTTCTTGGAAATGTTTAACATAAATTTTTGCAATTAGGAGTCCCACAGAATGTGACAATGAAATAATTAGTATTAAATTCTTGTTTTCCTTTAAATTATGACACCGTCTAAAGGAAAGCTTTTCTGCAATTTTTAAAGACTTTGTTCTTTTTAAATTCTTGATAAAAGAATCTCTCGTGTTTAGCTAAGCTAAAACCTGACCTATCTTTGTATCAGCTTGTGAGTAACATGCCTGGAAAATGATCACTAAAAAAAAAAAAAAGGCAACAAATAAATACCTTAAAATCTACCTTGAAAAAAATTCTATTTATAAAAGCAAGCAAATGCACTTGACACAAAAACCAGCAGGATTACCTGCTGAGCTCTCATGACCTGGAGCATTTAAAGAACATGAATAAGCTCCAGGTTACTGTAGGAATTCATCTATGACAAGAACAGAACTATCACACTGTCAGGCAGCCAAAAACTGGTTTGTCTGCCAGACTTACCCTAAATCACCTTAGGGAGCTGTTCTGTCTCCTCTGGACCTCAGTGTTACACAACTGCTGAATTTCAACATATACTCTCTCAAACATTCCTCTCATTATTATAAATTTATTTCCAGAACATCCAAGAAACACAGGTGGAAAGGGAAAAGTTTTGCAATTCGTCCAATAAAAAGCAATTTAAAAAAAAGAAATCTTGACTTCCAATATTCCAGCTACACTCATCGAAAATTCGAGGCACAGCCCAGGATGTGAGGATTGATCTGTGGCATGAAAACTCACACTTGTTACCTTGTGGGGTTGATACATAACTGAACAATTTCAGAGTGCTTAACATCGTAACACACTGAGCTTTCTCTAATTCTAGCAGAATATTTGATGCTCATCAATAATCAGATATTTTTTTCTTTGTTCCTCGAAAGTAGAAGTTGGTGCACAAGAGGGATTCAAAAGCTAAAAGGAAGAAAGGACCATCATGCTGTACGTGTTCCATGGGAAGGATGTCAGACACAGTGTGTTCCATATTTGCATACTGAGCTCTCGCCTCCTTTTCTCCACCTTATCTGCTGAGAATGTCTGGACCAAAGGGATCACGATTGTATTATGGGATGGCAGCTCTATTTTAACACCACCACCTTGTTCCACCCATCTCCACCTCCTTCCCAGGGTATAAAAATGGTTGTAAGAACCAAACCTTTCCCCCGGAACGCCCTTCGTTTTGAACACAGACATTTGCTCATCTGTTCATTCCACCCAGCTTCCTCCCCAGCACCTCCGGCTTTCACCAGTTATTTACAGACCTCAAAAGCACCCTGGGCCGGCGTTTATTTAGCACCTCAGAACTGCACACCTCCTTCAGGCAGTGCTGAAGGATGCTCACGGCAGATTAGGGAAAGAAACACTTCATTTCTGAGAAGAAAACCATCCCCGATGCTCTTCCTGAGCACCTGGCATTGCGGTGCCCCACCAGGAGCACCAGGCACTCAAAATAATCACATGAATGCAAATCATTTCAATGACTGGTTCTGGTCTCTCACATTTGCAACGTGTTATTCAGGAAATTAACGTGGCCTCCCCTCCCTTTCCAAAAATCTCCTGCCTTTCCCAGCACAGAAAATGTAATGAATTCTTTTCCTTTGACCAATGTATTGCCATGAGGCGCTGGCTTGCTCTTGTACAGTCTGTGAATTAACAGATGGTCCTAGGAGTGTAAAATATTCAAATATTTAGAAATAAGAATCTATAACGAGGTATATGGAGAGAGGTTCTGCTCTTAATGCAAAGATAAGTGGCCTGAAATAAAAAGACATAGAAAATACAGAGCCAAAACCTAGCAGCCTCCCCAGCTTTTAATTTCTTTGATATTTGATACCAGAGCATAACTTCTGACACTCTTTTCTTCCACTTTCATTTTCTTGCTCACAAAAAAAAAAAAAATAGAAATTAAGCAACCTTTTTTCTCCACTGAGTTTTACATTATTTGAGGGAGTATATGTAAATACAGGGGAAATGAAAAAAGCAGGCTGATGGGAATACTTTGGTAAAATTGTGCATGAATAAAAGATGTGAAATCAAACTGTTACAAATGTCTTCATCCATTCCGTTTCAGTATCAAGTAAATTTCCAGCCATACAAAACCGATCTCTGCGTCTCTCTTTCCCTACAGAAGTCACAGTTCACATTTGGAATGTTTTATGTGCTTCATAATTGCGAGAAAATGCTGTCAACTCTCAAAATTTTCCTCCAGATTAGTAAGTCCAAAGAATTTAGTTCCTCTGGCATTAAAATATTTTGTTCTTGTATGAACAATGGAAGCTATTAAATGTACATTTCCTGAGTTAGATTGGAGCCTCTGTACATCATGGAAAAGCACACTATAATTATAAATTTTTCATTCTTTATCCAGTCATGCCATTACTATATGGCTGAATATATTACATTCCTAATTAGGATTAGATGGCCTGATTCCTTAAACACACATTATACACGTTGGTATTGCATACTCATGCAAACAGTGAATTATTTCCATTTAAACTCTTAATTTGAACTTGTTGTAGCGCACAATTGAATCACCAGAATAGTCTGAGAGATGAGGCAAATGGAAAATTCAAATGTGGCAAAAAAGGTTGGAAAATGCCTCTAACGTCACGGAGTCCAATCACGAACCCCGCGCTGGCAAATCCCACTAAACCACGGCCCTAAATGTCACATCCACACATGCTCTGAATCCCTGCAGGCACTCCACCACCTCTCTGGGCAGCCCAGTCCAACATCTGGCCCCTTTTTCAGCAGGGAAATTCTTCCTAACATCCAATTTTAGCCATCCCTGGCACGGATTGAGGCCGTTGATGCTGGTTTGGTTTTTGCCTTTTTTTTCCTTATATATTCTCTGTATTCTCTACACATCTATTTGGAGCTCTGTAGCTCATTATTGCATCTGTGGCCGGTTTTCCCAGCAGTTTTCCATGCCCTTTCCCTAGGCAGGAAGACAAAACAAATTCCAGGACCCCTGTGCTCTCCTGGTTCTCCCTGGCTACCAAGATCTTCGAGACATTTTCATAAACAAAGCACAGCCAGCACCAAGGGGGGGCTCCAGAGAAGGGGCTTGACCTGGGGGGGACTTGCATCTCCACTTGTGCTCCTAATTGTTGCTTTTTATCAATTATGCTAATTTCCTAAAACCTATAAAATTGTGTGTACCCCTGTGGGGCTGGGCTTTTGTGGATGCTCTTCCATCACTGCCACTGGAGGCCTCCAAATAAAGATCCACTTTGATATTCCCTCCTGTACTGAAACTGTCTCAGGTTTCATTTCCAGGCTGGGAAAAAGGCAACACCGTTTCCTCCTGTCCTGTTTCCTGTCCCCTGGGAGAGGTGCCCAGGCCTCACCTTGCTGCAGCCTCCCCTTCGTCCAGCTGTAGAGAGCACTGGGGTCCTGTCTGCTTCCCCTCCCTTTAAAAAGGGGTAAATTGAGGAATTTCAACTTCCCCAAAAACTGCTTGGTTCCATCTGCAAAACCAAACTTCAGGCTTTGGCTCCTTTTTATCAACAACCAGAGAGCCTCGGTGTAGCACAGCTTCAAGCTGAGACCCCTCTCCCTTTGGGTCGGGGCCAAGAAAGAAAAGCAAATCCCATTCTGAACTGGCTCAAAACCACAAAGACAGCCAAGTCTGGCGAATTTCAGAACCCAAAAGTATATTTCAAAAAAAGATATTGATAAGAGATTGGCAAAACTTCAGCGAAGCCACAATCAAAGGGCCACATTTCCAAAAAGCAGGGCCAAAGATGGCCAGTGAAGGACATTTATTCACTCTCAGACATTTTCCACTCGTCTGGCACACAGCTGGCGTGTCCAGATTTATCCAGGAGCTGCTCCTGCGAAAGAGCACAGCCCTGTGGCATAGAACCCCTTGGACATGCACTGTCAGGGCACAGAAAACAGCAGATAAATTGCAGAAAGACGTTTCATTGATCGGCAGAGAAAAACAGGAGAGTTTAGAAATTGTTCTGGAGTTGCATAAGAACAAGTGGTTTCTTCCCACACGTCTTACTGACCTGAGAGAAGGGAAGGTGCTAAACTGAAAAGTCTCTTTATGCCCATGTGATCCACTGGGGGGCTGGGAGAGGGGGCTTGGTTTTGTTGTAGAGGCAAGGAAATACAAAATTCCTGCATTTGCTGCTGCCAGGGTCTGGGGGAGCCTTGAGCTAAAGGCAAGGTTTCTGTGCTTATTGTGTAATATGGAATTATCAACCAGGTACGAACTCATTTTATAAAATTTAAAAGACTAACATTTGTATTGAAAAAGACTGTGTCCTGACTGCAATCCAAATTCAGTTTTACCAGTCCAGGCCCTTCTTCATAACAACAAAAAAGCCATCACAGGTTACATAAAATCTTCCTGCAGCACTGAGGACGGGGAAATGCAGAAGAATTTGGATGACATGGCAATCAAAACACACAACCCACTCCCCCAAATGTCTGCGTATCGTGCTCCCAAGCCCTGCTATTTTGATTTCAGAAAGCTAAAAATAACTCTCTCCGTGTACACTTGTGCTCTTTTCAATCACCTGACCTGCTTAAAAAATAAGATACTGTTTGCTATTTTGAAGTTTCTCACTAGAGGTTGTTTTGTGGAATATTTTAGAGCATTGTCTGAGAGTTCCTCACCTGAGAGTTGCTGTTAATATCACAGGCAGCAGAAGTTTAGTTTTCTAATCAATTCTGTTATAGAGTGCTGTCCAAGTTAATAATTTTAAAGAGTGCATAGCTATGATCCAAGCATAAAACCCTAATGAAATATAAATTATAAAAAACTGGCAACAACGGTGTCATAAAATATTCCCAACAATTAGGAATATGGACAAAAGAGCCTTTGTTTGTTTGTTTGTTTGTTTTCCAATTTACCACTTTCAAACTCCATGGACGACCTAGAAGCCTCTTGCTGCCTTCCCAAGATTAATGTTAGTTTAGGGAAGATCAATGATTCTGTAGCCACCAGCTAAGGGAAAGAACTTTTCATTTTTATATCCCACTTGTCAGTTTGTCCCAGGTAAGAGTGAGGATGTATTTGGGTCCAATAGGCTCATAAATAAAACGAGTCGTGACAAGAGCAATATACTGGGAAACTGCTAAAAATGTTTTATTTTTATGCCTGTTCCTTCCCTCCTTCCCATCGCAAAAATACCTCCGGAGGATCTATAAATTCCCAAAAGAAGATGTGCAAGACCTCCCACAAGATGATGTGTCTCAGCTGTCGTGCTCTGACACAAATTAACCCGGTACACAGCTTCCCAAATTTTTATTTTTGGCGGATTTTAGCATTCATTTGCCTTTGAAGAGGGTAATATACTGAATTTACCTGGCTGTTCCTCACGTAAGGAACGTTCTTCATTTCTTCGTTTCTCACGAAGCAATAATATGAGCAACCTGTAGATTTGCTTTTAATTAATATCTCATAATGCTTGCATCAGGAGGGTTTGGTGGTTTTTCAATATTTAAAGCGTGCTGTTGTCTGATGGCATGCAAAAATTCCTGATGGTCCCCCCAAAATGGAAAAAAAATCATAAAGGCAATCACGTGGGGGAAAAAAGGACATGAAATGCACAAGAAAAGAAAGGAAAAAAAATATTTAAAGAAGAAAAATATGTGGGTAAAGTCTAGTGACAGAGAGCTCCTTGGTGACAGCTGAACAGAACATTTTTTCCACCACCTGAGGTAGAGGTCAGGGAGCAGCTATTGGAAGGGTGAGAATAAGAAAATAAGTGTGAGACATCCATTGTATGATTAATTACTGCCTTAAAATTTTCCCATGCTACATTTTAGGGTCCAGCAAAAAAAAAGGCTTTGATGAAAAGTGATATTTTTAAATAAATAAAACTTCTGCAGTAAGAATTTTTTCCACAAAAACATCAGAATAAAATCACAAATTTCGTTCATAAGATTGAAATTTAGACAGCGGTTCCATCAAAAAATTAAAGCTGGATCTCGTTTCCACAGAATCTGTTGGCAATATCCATTGAAGGATTTCCAACATTAGCAAATCTGTATTTCTAAATTTCGAGTGGTTACCTTACTCAACTGTAATCCTGCAGAATTGTTGCTACAATTTAATTGTTACTTTCTAGGTATGATGGGATGTAACTTACTAAAATGTTGCAGTGCCCTGTGTCCCCACAGTTTTATTACAATTTGGTAAAAAACCAAAATCAAACAAAAACCCACAAATGAATGAGTTCCTCTAATGCAACACGAAGAACAAATAGAGGAGAATTAATTTGATTATTCAGTCAAATACCAAACAGAAAAAAATGGCCTCTGCATTCATCTCTGAATGTAAGTCCTCTAAAGACCACTGGTTAATAAAAATTCTGACTGTGCATTCCTGAAATCTACAGCAACCATTGCAAACACAGACCAGAGACAAGGCTGGAAAATGGAGGTAATTTCCTTCTAGATGCCATTCTAATTCACTTTCAGCTGCTGAAAAACATGAGAGAGCCACCGGAAATCAATGTCTAAAACACACACAGATGCCAAAAGAGTCCACAGTTTGACATCAGCCCAAATAAAACATACAAGCCAGCTTCTGAAAATCCTAAAACTGGAAAAATACGGATTCTGTTTCCCACACATGATTATACGGACACATATAGCTGCAAAGAGTTTTTATGATTCCATTGTAGGCCCTCAAAATTTAGAAATACAGTTCTTCCACAGGCACTCACAATTTGGTACAGGTAGGCACCCAAAATTTAGAAGCACAGTTTTTAAAATTCCGTTGTTTTGGTTCCATGTCCCACTGAAAGGCATCAAACGTGCATTTTTCCATACCAAATGAAGAAATGGGATACTAAATCTCAAGCAAATATAAACCTTCTGACAAATTGGAGCTGTTGAATCCAGTTGGAGACTGAATTCAAGGATTTCAAACCATGAAATTTTTTGCTTTCCAAACACTCATCTCTCTACCAGGTTGAGTAGCACTGCCTCAGACATCAAGCTGCTCCTCCTTGAACTTTACTCCTAGTGAAAAAGAAAATTAATTACAAAAGCTAGCTCTTAACATTCCCTAATTCTTCAGGCCTCCTCAATAATTTAATAATAAGGAAGAAGCCATTTCTTCTCTTTTTGGTACATAATTTCTTAGGCTAAGTTGAAAATTTCAACCAATTTCAACCAAGAAAGTTGAAAATAAAGTGAAAATAAGTGAAAATAAGCCACATGAAAATAACATTTCATGAAGAAGAACAGGAGGGTTCTGAATGCTCCTGAAATCCTGTTGAAAAGTCAACACCTGCTCCATGGGCAGGGATTTATTCCCCTTGAGAGAACACATTTAACCTTCTGGCTTTTTCAGTCATGTACAAAGGAAAATTGCTCAACACTTCTTTCCACTCAAAAAGGAACCTTAGTATCTCTATATCTTTCTGTCTTAGAATAAAGGTCATTTTGAGATTTTTATTTGAGGCAGCACCTCTGAACATTATTTATTCATCTGTATTATTTAGTTATTTTTTTACTATAACCCTTGAAGAGGTTAGGTTTAAACCAGATATCTGCAGTTTGGTCAAAAAGCTGTGCCCATGATTACACTGTGTATTGTCATAAAATGTCTCAGGCGAAAACAATGTCATTAAATAGCCCTGTGTTTCTCAGCTGAAAATGGGCATTCTGAGGCACCTCAATACAAAATATATTTCTATGGGATCACTGCCGTGGAATAGGTCACTGGATTCTGGGTGATAACTGGGCACACCTAAGCATTGGAACATATGGGAGAAAGGGGAACCATCCATTTAAAGCGCGATAAAGAGATGGAGGCTGTGCTAACACTGCTTGAAATCAAGAACCAGTTCCAGCTCTGGCTTCAGGGGGCTATGGAACAGCCACGGGCTTGTGGCACTCCTGACACTTTACAGGATGCTCAGAGGATGTTTCCCCAAGGGAAAGAGTCAGGGAACAAGAATTTGAAGGATTGAATAAGAGAAGGCCACAGCCAAACTGAGAAGAGACAAGGAATTGACTGAAACTCTCCAGACCAGTCCTGAAGGGCAGAACCCCCTCAGGAACCTCATTTCCCTGCATTCCCTTCACACCCAGGGCGGGCACCAGGAGCTGTGGTTCCCCGGGACCCCAGCATTCCGTGGCTCCAGGAATCCAGGGCTCTGTGACCTCACAGCCGGGCTTGAGGGCTGTCTCCAGGGCAGCGAGGGGACGTTGGGGACAGTGGAAGGGGCTGCAGGGTGGGGCCAGTGACAGTTGAGAGGCAACTGCTGGTGCTGGTGGTGGCACTGCTGGCGCTGGTGCTGGTGGCACTGTTGGTGGTTCTGGTTTAGGTGCTGCTGCTGGTGTTGGTGGTGCTGCTGCTGGTGCTCCTGGCACTGTTCTGGGCTGGCTGAGCATTGGCACCTGCAGCCTGCGAGACGCTGGCAGCTCGGGACAGAGCCCACGGACCCTGTTTGGCATCGCAGAGGAGGACACACAGCGAGAAGGGAAACTGTGCCCACGCAGTGCTCACAGCAGGTCTGTACCCGGGAGGGAGGAATGCCCTGCCCAAGGCTGCCAAGGGAAGAGCTGTGGGAAGCCGAGGGCGCCCTGAGCTGACCCCGAGCCCTTCAGGGACCCGGCTGCCAGCTCCGGCTCAGCCCACACTGAGCAGGATTTACTCAGGCCTTGGCTCACGGCACCAGCAGGGTCAGCAGTGGTGGGAGCGGCTGGAAAGCAGGGCCGGGAATTCCCTCTGCCCAGCCCAGCTGGGAACATCTGGGCAAGGTCTCCTCTGCCTGCCTGCACCCAGCCTGGGGACCCTTCCTTCCCTCCTCCTGCCTGGGGGGCTGGGCTTGGTTCCTTCTGTCACCTGCCATGCTGAACTTCTCTGTGCTCAACCCCGGCCGTCCATGGGCCGTGTCTCTGTGCCTCGCACCTTCCTCCCCTTCCTCCCCACCCTGCGCTCCTGGAGCCTCTCTGGGCAGCTGCCTCTGCACCTGGCAGCACCAGGCGTGCACCTCTGCCCTCCAGCCTTGTGGCAGGGCTGGCAAGGATGCCAGAGCTTTTCCTCCAGGGTCGAGGCGCTTTCCTTTCCCTTCCTGAGGGAATCCAATCTGAATCTTTGCTCTCTCCTCCTTTCCTTCTCCCAAGGAAGGATCAGCCATGGGCACAGGAATGTTCCGCATGTGCCTGCTGCTGATGGCCGTGGTGGGTGTCAACCAGCCGCTGCAGGCCTGGGAAAAGAGCGGGATGGCTCCTGAGGGCGGAGAAGAAATCCTGCAGAGGATGAAGGAGCGCGAGGTGAGGCTCCGGCAGCAGCAGCTGCTCCTGGAGAAGGAGATGGCAGCCCCAGAGGGCAGCCAGGAGGTTCCGGCATGGCCTGCACCGCACCTGCACAGGAAGGTCCAGCGGCACACGAGCTCCGTGCTCAGCCTGGTGCTCCGCACACTCCTGGTGCTCCGCAGGCAGTGCTGGCACGGAGCCCCAGCCCAGAGCACGGGACAAGGAGACGCTGCCCCGGGGCTCCTGGGGACAGCCTGCGCAGGAGTGGCCTTGCTGAGCCAGCCCTTGGTGCTGCTCAGGGCCATCGTCATCTTCATGCTCAGCACTGGGGTGTATCTCGGGGTAGCTGCAAGTCGACTGCTCCGATTCTCACTGAAATTGCTTCGTTCCACCAACAAAGACTCTGTGCTTTAGTAGGAGAAGTATTTCCTTTTGGTTTTGATTGATAGAAATAGTCTCTGTATTTATATTTATACTCTCTGTATATTTATTGTTAGCCATAGTGTCTGTATTTAATATTATAAATATTCTCTCTATTGATCCTTATAAATAATCTATCTATTGCTAGACCCAGTCTCTATATTGATTCTTATAAATACTCCCTCTATTTATTGTTAGAAATACTCTGTATTGTTTTTTAAAATACTCTCTATATTGATTGGTACAAATACTCTCTATTGTTTGTTAGAAATAGTATCTGTATTGAGTGTTAGAAACAGTCTATGTATTGATTGCTAGAAATGCTCTGTATTGGTTTTTATAGTCTCCCTATTGATTGTTAGAAATAGTCACTGTATTGATTAAATATTCTCTGTAATGATTCTTATAAATAATCGGTATTGATAGCTATACTCTATGTATTGGTTGTTAGAAATACTCTGTATAGGTTTTTATACTCTGCATTGATTCTTACAAATAGTGTCTGTATTAATTCTTACAAATAGTATGTATGGATTGTTATATTCTCTGTATGGATTGCTGGAAATAGTCTCTGTATTGATTCGTATAAATACACTCTATAGTGATTCTTAGAAATAATCTGTGGATTGTTACACTCTCTTTATTGATTGTTGGAAAGACTCTGTATTGATTGCTATACTCTCCGTATAGATCAAACCACTCTCTGTATTGATTGTTAGAAATACCAGGCTTCTTATAATATGATAGATTCAAGAAAAGGAATAAACTTAGAATTGTTGGCTTGCAATCAGAGGAGTTCCTCTTCTCCTTTGCCTCTGGCATTGTCCTTGCACCGTGCGTTGCTCTCACAGGCTGGAATACAAACCCCACACAAACAGAGACCCTGGGTGCAAAACCCGGCTGGGCTGGTGCTGCTCTCAAGGGACAGACACTTCGAGGAGGAGGTTTCACAAAGAGGCTCTGGATATTTTGGCCAGAAAGCAGGGAAAGAACAGTTCAGCAGGAGCTTTCCTTCTTCAGCAGGAAGGGAGGCTGACAGAGGGGTTTGTCTCAGGTCAAGTCTGGCACTGTCCCCCAGCTGCAATGGAACAGCTCATAGGTCTCTGGTTAACCTGGGGTTTCCTCTGTCCTTCAAAGCCACCCCTGCACCCTGCAGATTTCTTCTGTCTTGGGTGGCTACAGCAGCACATTTCATTCGTGTCTTTCATGCGTGCATGGCTAATTCTTTATATTCCTGGCCATTTTCTATGCAGAGCAGCCCTTTCTCACCCGAAATAAAAGAGAAATACATCACTCTTGGGTTCTGAGGCTTTGAATTTTTTGATTGTTCTTCTTACCTTGGGGCAGTAAGGCTGAGAACAGCAAAGAGATTAAGGAGCAGTGGGGGCTGGACTTGATGATCTTTAGAGGTCTTTTTAAACCCAAAATGTTCTGTGATATGGAGACTCCTCCCTGAGAGGCACCAGTCACCCACTTGGTGTTTGGACAAGCTCTCCAGAGAGGTTTTCTCCCTTTTAATTTTTCACTTTCCGTTTCAGCTGAGGTTTTTAAATTGGAAAATCTCACCTAATAACTCTTTTAATTTTTATTTAGAATGTTAAATGAAAGCACCTGGGATGTTTTTGACTTGAGGGACGTGTTTTATGGAATTTTAAATGGCACTGGCCCTTAAGATTTCTTTAAATTGCTTACGTATTTTATACCATGTAGACAATAACATGTATGAAATCCACTGTTATTCTAGCCAAGTACTTATCCTTGACAGATTGCACTGCGTAGCACACCTACAGGAAATAGGAAAAAAGGTCTTTAAGGACACTTTAGCTTCCAGAATGTGAGAAAACAAAAGAGAATGTAACACACCCAGTGTTCACCTACAGCGATATGTTAACTGGAGAGTAATAAAATAATCCCCAGTAGATTATGTCAAACTGGGAAATCCAAAAGCATATTCCTGATCAAAAATCCGTAGAGGAATAATACCCAAAGACGTCAAAACCACCCAAAAGCAGGTTTTTAGGCACTGCACCGAAAGGTTCCAAGAGAAAGCGTGGCAGTACAAAGTGGAAGCTCTGTGTATAGCTCAGTACAAAAGAAAATTATTTGACATTTAATGAAAGGAATTGATGGGCAGAAGTTGAAAAGATTAGTGCTGCACCAATCATGTCATTTACTTTTCAAAACTCAGTGTGGGATCATTAAATATGAAGCTTTTTCTTTCAAGCAACAAATTTGCACAGCTGGACATCCAGAGGAAAATGCTGCAGGATGAGGTGGAAAGATAAACAGATTTCCTGCCTTACACAAACATCTGGGTTGTTACAGTAAAGCCAAGCTGAGACTTTTAAAAGCTGTTAAACCTATGGCCACTTACATTCTCAAAACCGAGCTAATCCTGTTTGGAGTTCTCAGGAAACCGATGGTTAAGCACTTAAATTGGTGTTTAGAGAAGGAAGAGGCCGGCTTTTGGACTGGAACATCCAGATCTTGGGGAATATCAGCATCAGCCCCCAGCCTGCTGCGAGTTTTGTGGGGTAAGGGAACATGCCATGGCACCTTCCCTTGTGTCGATCTGAAATTCTGCCTTAAAAAAATGAATGGCTGCAGCTGTGCCATGATTTGCTTGTTGGTTTGAAATGGAATAATGTCTTCCAGTCAAAACACAGAATTCCTCTTCAGCTCTGGAGTTCATGATGTGACAGCCAGAAGAAAAATGTCCAAACTGGAGCCTATTATACATGCAGCAGTCTGTTCCTCGGTGCTTGCTTGTGGATAATACCTGCTACTGCTGCTAGACATTCCAGGAACATGGGAAAAGGCTTCTTTAGGAATCAGGAGGCAGAAATGCATCATCCAGGACACCAGCAAGTAGGCTGGTTTAAAATACAAACATTAGTGCAGGTTCCTAACAGCCTCCCCCAAGAAACAGAGTTATTTAGTGACCTCTCAGAAGTGTCAGGACTCCAAATCAGACTCGCCGCTGGGCAGCCGACAAAGCCAGGGCCCAGAACCCAGCAGTTGTTTTGGAGTGCCCACAAAACTTCCAGCAAGTCCATTCCAGCTTTTCTGGCACCGTTAGCCCCTCGCCGCACCCACACACCCGGATTTATCCCCTGCCTCCAGCCACAGCCGCAAAGAGAAAGCTGAACCACCACATCACCCAGTTCACCACTAAACACAGCTCTATTGATAAACGCCTCTGGGAGATCAGCTGTGTAATGTGGATTCCGAGCTGTCTGTTAGACAAAAGAGCCAAGGAGTGCAGTAATGTGTCTTAGGTTTCCACTGAACAGTTAAACATTCAACAGAAAAATCTTCCTATCGTATTTTGGTACTGTTTCTTTTGATATCTTTTCACAAAATCCCTGCAGGAGGACAATCTCAGGGCTGTCCAAGCAAACGTGGCTCCTTCAAACACACAAGAACACAAACGTTTTGCTCTTTTACACAACAAAAGCCTTGCAAACAACCTTTTCCTTTTTTCTTCTGTTCTCTTTTCTAAGATATTTTAAAAATACTCTTCATGTCTATTTCCCCAAAAGCATCTTGTAAGTGTGCTTCATTTACAAGACAAACTGACTTTATCTACAACATCTTGGCTCTCCTGTTTGTGTGCAATGGCCATTGAATGAGCCCACAAGATGCAAGCTACTGTATATATTATATAATAAATATTCTGGGAAATGAGAACTGAGCACGTAAGTTAAAGTCCAGGCAAGCAGACTTTTCAAAACTCAGGACACTCACCCATCTGAGATGAAAAACTGGGAGCTCTTGAGAGCTGTGGGATTCAGAAGATATTTGCCGTGGTGAGCGATGACTTTATTTGCCCAGATAGGTCCAAAAAACACAAAATAAATTCCCGCGAGGCTGCATAAATTGCAAATGTTCTAAGCAGCTCTCCTTTCATTACCAGCTCACTGGAGAAGTGTTATTCCTCTTTGGAAAGGAACTATCGTGAAGTCACACATGCCAATGTTTTAATAACACAGCAAGAAGAAAGTAGATGCAAAACTCATAACAGATCTCCACCTCTGACATTCTCTAATCACTGCCAGATTAAAGCACTGATTTGAGCATAAATCACTTGTGTCCAAACTTTGAGAAAATGATTTAAAATAGCCAAAAAGCCCTCTGGCTTGGCACCACAAAGTGGCTTAAAAAGATGCAGGTAACACTGAAGAACACGGCAAGTTTACACAGCATTCCTTCCTCCAGATACACTCCCCGCCCCCAAAAAGAAAGAGGATTGGAAAAGTATCTCTGGATATGAGAATCTTTCTTGATTATCATGCTTTAATGTATTATGAATTAAATAATGAATAAATAACACATAATATATGAATTAATATAACACATGAACATATATAACACATAAATAATGAATTAAATGATTTTTTAAAAAAATTAATTAAAAACCAAAGATCCCTACTGGATATCCCAATGAAACAAAAACCGACCAGGTTACTCGGGGCTCCATCCAACCTGGCCTTGAATTATTTTGCCTGTGTGTGCATGTTGGTAAAGGAGTAAGCAAACAGCAAAAAATTAAGCAAAAACAATCAGCCTGCGAACAATAACCAGGGAAGCACTGTGGCACCAGAACAGGTGGGCAGAGAAACTCAGTGCAGCTCCCTCTTTGCAACAGAATAAAAAGTGCATTAGCTTTCCTTGGTTCCATTTTCAAGAATGCTTATTAATAATGCATCATTTAATTTAACAACGCCTCTTAGTGAGGAAAGAAAATGTGGTGATTACAGATTTAGTGCTCCTGGAGTGTGCATGTGAGGAAACTGCTGAAATACCACGTACAGCCAAGCGCTGCAGCTATTAATATCATCTCGGAAGGGTTGCAGATTCTGTCTTTTAAGCAAAAATATCAGTGGCATTTGGAAGTGTTTGTTTAAAACTGCAGACTGACAGAATGGGGACAGGAAAACATACGGCAAAAGAGAATAGATGCAGCCAAGTTCTACACGTCTACTTGCTCTGTTGATTTCTCAAATATATTCCTTGATGGACACACTTCTCTCTGCTTTCACAAATTGGTTTTCTGTAAAGTGCCTGCTGTGATACGAAGAATGATCATTGGACTTATTTTTAACATAAAAAATATGCACTTAAACGTCTCCTCATAGTGTGAGGGCCTTTTCCTGGTAAATCGTAGAGCTATCTGTCAGTTGGCTTTAGTACTTTAAAGTCTTGAAAAATCAAAGTTACAAACCCAAAGTAGTTTAAGGAAGTTCTACATTCCCAAATTTCATTCCGCTTGCCCCAAACTGAGAACGTCCTATGAGTGAACCAGTGGGAAAAAGATGGTCAAATAAATAAATAAATGGCAGTTCTTGCCCAGGGAAATGGCTCAACAGCTGCTATTTACTGGGGTTACCACTGCTCACCCTACTTAGATAGATCCTGAAATATGAAGTATACACTGCCACAGAGGTGGATGGTATCCCACAACAGTCCCTTTCTCCCCGGAGCCCAAAGCAGCTCATGGAGCTGTGAGGTTGGGGTATCCTGGGAGCTGCGCCCTCTCAAGCCACGAGCCTGCACAAAGCAGCAGAAACGGAAAGTCAGATTCCTCAGAAACCCAAATATTTGACATTTCCTGTTTTCTCCCAGCTTGCTCGCCTCTGCTGAAAGCAAGTTGATTCTTCTACTCAGAAGCAGCAAGCGTGTTGTAATTTCTATTTAACCATTAGGAAGAATAACTTAGGGAATTTTAAATCCTAAAGACAGAACTGAACTAAATGTCTGCCTTCTTATTGCCAGCAAACCTCCATCAAAAGTAGATTTTAATGCAAACCTGCAGCTTGAGGCCACGTTTCTTTTCTCCTGATGATCTCCCTGTGACTGCAGTGGATATTCCCACACTGCACTGGCATGGACACTGCAGCTGGCAGGGCCTGCAGTCACTCAGGAAAGATTTAAGATGCATTTTACATTCATTTATAGCTCTCTTATTTTCACTTTTTTGGAGAGTCTGCTTTTTTCCTTCTAAGAGCAATACCTCAAAACTAAGCTCAGCAAATCCCTTACTGCAGGAGAGGTCTTTGAGGGTTGTCAGGGCAGCTGAAAGAATGAGAAGTTGAGAAAAAGAGAATGCAGCTAAGTGCTATAACACCATCTGACTCCAGTACACACAAGTAAAACACCAGCTGCAACTGTTTTAAAGACCTAAGGAAGAAGGGATTTGCAAGAAAATGGCGCAGAACCACTTAAAATAAATTTTAAAAATTCTTGATTTACCAATGGAACGGACAAGCACAGACTCCAAACCATAAGAGCAGTGAGGAGATTCAAAGAATTATCACTACTCTTGCCTTTGGAGACATCCATTATTGTTTCAAGAAACCCGAGTTGAGAACAAAAAAGTAAGAACATCTCCAGCTGTCAGGTACCCTCTTTAACAGAGATCCTAGATGATGGGGAAGCTGGAATGCAACTGAAATATCCATCACACAGCAAGTGGCACCACCTGGGCATATCTCACTCCGGTTTTTTGGCTGCTGCACGTACTTGACAACAAATGCATCTCCATCCCTGCTCCTCAGCGTGTTGCACAAAGTAATACCTCCCTGATTAATTGGCTTAATTCACTTGTTTACTGCAGTCTGCATGTGTCAAATGGGGTGTCCGGATGAAATGTAATGGACTGTGAGATGTAAAAGTCACGTTGGAGAAACCTAACGGTTCTTTCTGCTCCTGGAGTAGAAAAAGGGGAATTGTTTATAATAGTCCTTTAAAAGAGGAACCAGCGCTGGTTACAGGGCTTGGATAACAATAGTTTGACAACACAGACGTATTCCAGACTGCTGGAAAAGTTCCAGGTGTTAAAGGGAAGATATAAGCTGACAAAAAAGAATACTGCAAGTTTAGAAGTCCACATGAACACTGGATCCTTTCAAGCAGGCAGAATTGTCATCACCTCAGAGCAGGAAAACTTAGGTATAGCTCATCAACCAGGCTCTTCTTTCCCCTTCCTCACAGTCTCACCAGCACTTACAAAAAACCTCTCCTTCTCTTTTTTTTTTTTTATATTAGTAATCTCATATTTTTCTTCCTGGTTTCCTTTGACTTGTCCTTAGCAGCCCCTGGGGTTTACATCCACAGAATGTCATTTTTCCCTTCCTTCCTCACGTCTCCCCACCTGGAGAATGTCTCCCAGGCACAAAACTTGTTTCTGCACATCCAGAAAAGTGAAAGAGATGTGACAAGGATCTGCAAAGATGTAAAGAAGGTATTCAGCCCATGCCTCGATAATTCATTTAAAACAACCGCAATATTTCTTTTACCCCAATGGACGTTATATACATATCCTATGAATATACATATTCTTTAAGCATCTGCTTTCATTTTCTTATGTCAACCATCATATCTGAAACAAAGATGTAATTATGAAAAGTTAGCATTTGGAGTTAACAAGAAAACAAGCAAAAACTATTAGCTGAAGAAAAAGTACCTTAATTAAGTACCACTTTTTTGAAGTAACAGGCAGCACAAATGTTTTTTCCGGAATTCTGTGAGACTGTTTAAAAATTCATCAAAGCGCTTCCACGTAAAGTTGCGCTTTGAAATATAGAATCAACCTCGGTGTTGGTACAGATCTCCTTGCCCTTTTTGAGCTGGATTGCCTGAGGAAGCACAGAAAACACGACCACCCTCGAAGCCAGTCTCTCTCCTCCAGCCCTCACACTTCCAAAACTGTTGACCAGTTTCCTTCAAAGGCAGAAAAGCTTTAAAAAGGCTCAAAAATAACAGCATTTCCTCGAATTTGAAAAAGTGTTTTCTAGGTATGGATCAGAGTTTAGTGCTGTTGGCTAACTCACATCCTGAGATTCAAGTACCTTTTAGCTCTTGCTGCCTGTACCTGAAGCTTGTAGAGTGAGTCTATCCTTGCCTCTGCTACCTTCATACTGATTTTGTTGGATATTTAATTGAAACCTTAAATGTGTGCAGAAAAAAGCAGCCCACTTCATGCACGGCAAAAATAACCCTCCATGAAGAAAGCACCGACAACAAAATAAATACTGAAGGACCAAAAACCCCAATCCTGTTTCCAGAAATCAATAGAGTGAAAAGCGCTCTGTGTTGTAGATGAGCTCTCCTAAACCGTGCAGCTCAGGGGTCACACATTCGATTTTCTGTGCAGGACCATCCTGAAGCACACCCTTGAAGGCAAGGGCAGCTGCCTGGGATGTTTCATAAACAGATTTCTTTAGCAGGACTGGGGGAAAGGTGTATTTTAAATTGTAACTGGCACTTCCTTTACTTTGGAGGTGTTCTCGAAATCTTGACATCATCTACCTAGTTTTTATTGAGAGGAAAGACTACCAAATAATCCTTTAGAACCCTCTATCTGCTACATTTTCCCATGAATCTGCTGAAAACTCAGCAACAGGAATAACCTGTGGTTCAAGCTGAAAGCTGCCACCGAGAGGCCTCTCCACTGTAATGGAGTGGAAGATCTGAAGAGGTTGATGCTCTCACACTGTCCAACATTCAGCACAGCTCTAATGCTTAACAGCCTGATGCAATTAATCACATTTTCACAATTAGACTCCTGCTTGTGTTCAGAGGTGCTTGGGTTTCGCCTTTCATATTCACTCACTGCTCATTTTAAAAACAGTTATTTAACCTGCAAAAACCTACAAAGGAGCTTTTGGCAGAAAATTGCACAAGTTGGATTTCTGTATAATTTGTGTTCCACTGCAGCTGGATTTCCACAGAAGCTCCCTGAAACTATTGACCAGGTGATGGTTTGCACTGGAACTGGCAGCTGCCTTCGGTGGGATGCAGATGAAGAGATGAAGATGAAAGGCAAATGAAAGAGAGGTGCAAAGGGAGAACTCCTTGGGTTCTGATTTTCTTCCTTGAATTCCATGCTTTCAGGGACCAAATCTTAGGGGGAATAAAAGAAAAAGGAAAAAAAAAAAAACCCAAACAAGCACCAAGTTAATAAAATCTGTCTACCTCTACTAGCTTCTGATTCAGGTGACTCCCCAGCTGTGTCCGATGACACCCTGCACTGCCTGGGACTCATGGCCAGGGTGACATTGCTGCGTGACAGAGATTTTATAACCAACCAGAGATTCCCACGGCACCCTGGTTCAGGAGGAAGGCTCAGCCAATCAGCCCAGAAAAGTTTCTCCAGACATGGCACTACTGACAAGAACATGGGGACATTTCTTCACCCTCAGGAAGTTGCCTGTGACTGGCAGCTGATGAAAGACTTTGTGAGAATGACTGCAGCGGCGTGTATTCTGTGTGGCAATCTCTCCCTCCATGTCGTGCTGAAATAAAACAAGCACTCGGTACGTTCGCACAGAACTTAGTATATTTTAACTGGTTTTTTTTTCCTGTGAAGCTTAGATTCTTTAGCAACAGGCTTATGCAGCTTGGCTGAAAACAATCTTTGTGAAGTTTAAGAGTAATACACTTCCATGAGCAAGGTCTCAAAGTGACAATAAAATGCTGCCGTACTTTTTGTCACCTCCTCCTGGAAAGTCTCTGCTCTGAGCTGGCAGAGCAGCCCTAGCCCCAGCAAAGTGTGATTATTGCTGGTGCACAAAGTGCACATTTGTTCCACGAACAAAGGGAAAACGGAGTCCTGCAGGCTCCCTGCTCTGCTGAGCTCTTCTCTGGGTGCCATACAAGAAAAAAAAAAAAAAAATAGCAGAGGGACTTTTCAACAGCGTCTCAAATTAATAGTTTCATTGTTTCATTTGAAACCCAACCAAATGTTTCTGTCAGAGCGAGTCATTTACAGCTTCCACAGCCTGCCCGCCTCAGGGCACCTCCACTGCTGCAGCCCCTGCCCAGGCAAAGCGGGGCTCGGATTCAATAAGGACTTTATCACTCACCCTGAAGCACCAGCTCCCACTGCTGCAATCCCCTGGGCATGGTTAGTCCATAAAAAACTCATTCTGCTGTTCCGGGCTCCCTTGCTGCCTGCTGCCAGTGAACCTGCAAGGCTGGGCCGTTTGTATTTTGCCTTGCCCTGCTTCCAAAGACTTCAATCAGAGCTTGGGTATCGCCTTCTGCTACTGATGCCTTAAGGGCTGGTAAAAATCCGAGGCAGCCCCAGCAGCGCAGGGCAAAGGGCATTCCCTTGGTTTAATGGGATCCCAGGGGCACAACTCATCCCAGGTGGGAACAGCCGAGCAGCACCCCCTGGGTACAACGCGGATCCAATTGGATGGAGCTCAGCAATGAGCAGATCGACCTCAAATCCCCAATCAGAAACTGAACAAATGAGGAAATTGTCCCCCTATCCCCCCCAAGTGAGACTCCAGCCGAGTTTAAAAAACCTGTTCCAGAGAGGAGGCGCCGTGCAAGGCTGGAGCCTCTGGTTTGGAGACACTCGGGATGTTTCGTCTGCTCCCCTCAGAGAAGCCCCAAGCTGAGCTCAATCTCAGCCCCCAAGGGTTATCCACATGTAGGGCTGAGGGACAAGGAGTGTTTGTGAAGGGTACAGGGAAAGGGAAAGGGGATAAAAATGTATAAAAAGGGGATAAAAAGAAAAGACAAAAAACCATCAGGCATCAGTACGAGCGCGGAAAACCGCCTAAAGCTCTCCGAATTAAACTCGGCACAAACCAGGGCTCCGGAAGCATCACTTAACTACTTGCAGCCTGCAGCAAGGGTTTTACAGGCAAGCCATGAACTCCCTGATGATGAGATGCCCAATGAAAGCACTGACAGACCGTTCAGGGCCTCGGCAGCGCTCACTGGAATGGAACATTCCCGGGATGACAGATTCCAGTGCCCAGGAACACCTTGGCAAACACACATTTCCCAGCACGTGCACCACAGCCTCCCTCCTTCTCTCCGGACAGCTCGGAATTACGTTACTCCCAGAAAAATAATGGCTCTGGCACTGAATATTAACGACCTGTTTAATAACCAACATAAAATCATGTCCTACCTCTCTGCAAGTTCACGCAACTTTAACCAACATTTCCATAAAAATTAACTTCAAAGGAATCATTCTACTGAAGGATTTCATAATGGATTGCTTTTCTTTAGGGCTTTATTTTTTCTGGGTGAGCTAACTCTTTTTGTTTCATCAATCTCTTTAATTTTGGAAATAGGTCCACACGCTACAGGATTTCCCTTTAATCACACAAGCTATTCCTCTGAAACATCAGGAAAGGACACAAATGTTTTCTTTTCTAAAAATCACATGTTCAAACATTTAGGCTATACAAAAGCATTCCCAGGAAGAGCAAAATAGCATCCAGACTAGAATTAGTAGCCTGCAAACACAAGGGCTGGGAGGATTTTAGTTCCTATGGAGGGGATTCCCAAAAAGCAGCAAAGAGAAACCGCATAGATGTTTATGAGAGTTTTGAAATTATTCTGAAATTACAAATGGAATTTTAGTACAAAGCCTTGCTGGCAGGGCACTGTTCAGCAGAGTACTGAAATCCAAGAACATGAAAGGGGCAAAGAAATAAAGAATATTGATTAAAAAGCACAGATAGTACTTAGATCTTAACGGAGGTAAATGAATTATTTAATTCAAATGTATAGAACCCAAAATATTTCTTGCTATAAATCTTTTCTGATTTAGAAAAAGTGGGGTTTTATTTATCTTTTAATTGTCTATAAAGCATCTGTTTCCAGCATGAAAAAGTGATTTGTCCCAGCAATTATTGATCTCTACAGAGCCTCTAGTGGGACTGGCACTCACAGAACCACACAATTTTCAACACCCACCATGCAGCCACGGGCAATATTTCTGCTTTTACAGGCGCTCTAGCCCGAAGTACCAGGTTATTTGAAACTCATTTCTTAGTGGGAAATTGCTGTAACATACAAGGTTTCAAGTTGTCAGTTGTCAACTAATTTTTTTTTTTTTCCAGAACTGACTGACATGCACAACATGGTTTGTTTTCTAACCAAACAAGTTTTATTTGTTGCTTCGGAATGGCTCCTAAATGCCTGGAGCCAACGCTGTCCAGCGCTCATGGTACCATAATTTTGTAGGTCAGAAAGTTCTCCATACTTTAACTGCTCCTCTTTTATGGTGACCCATCTATTCAAGCTCTCTTATTTAGTTAGACCATGTATCAGATGAGGAAAATTAGAGAACAATCACAGAAAACTACAAAATGCTATTAACAGATAAGCTTCAGAACAGTCAGAGAAATTACACCCTCATTCCATGCCTTTAATATGCTTTTCAATGGCAGAGGCCACTTCTTTTGTCATAAAATGAAAAAATAAGAAAAGCCAAATCTTTGGCATCCAGTGAATCCTGGGAAGATGCAATTCCCCCCTCAACTGCACACGTGGCAAGGCCACGAAAAAATAACTGCTCAATTGATCAGATAAATTTCAAATCAGAAAAAAAAAACCAAAACAACCAACCAAAACAAAACAAAAAACCCCCCAGTCTTAAATCAATTTCCAGTTGATGCAGTGCTGTTCTGTCTGACCCAGTGTTTCAGAACATCAGATAAAAAACCAAAGTCACAGCACAAAGTCTCTTTAACAGCCCAGTAAAAAAGGAGCTGTAAATTAGGATGCCGTAGGGATGGATAAAAGTACAGCACAGCAAAGAAACGCAGATGAGGAGGATGAGCTGATCAGGCTCACCTAAAGTTTCCCAAGACTGGACAGGCCCTCACTTTTATAGATCTTAGGTTAAGGTTAGAGAAGAAAAGGCTGCAAGAACTTGGAGATGACCTGCCAAACTCTAAGGGTGCATTGTAGGGAAAATTTACAAAATCTGGTATTAACTATTGGTATAAAAAAACACAGGATTTTTGAGAATCTAATCTCTGATATCTTGAGAGCCCCCTGCAGAACACTTGTTTCAGAGCTGTCACCATTTCAGAGGATCCAGAGACAAATGTCTGTTGTGAGATATCGCAATGATATCAATCATATTAACCCTTTATATGATGAGAATAGTGAAATTGTCCTGTTACAATTACACACCAGCCCCTGGTCCCACAGAGGTGCTTGTTTCAAGCTCACTTTGACACGGAGATGTCTCCTCCACCACTGTTCTGCTGCCAAATACGCTCCAGCTACCATCTGATTACCAAAAATGTCTGTTCCACAATGATACGCCACGCTCCAGCCACCAGAACACCCATCCAGCTCAGCTGCAGTGCACTTTGGATTTCAGGGCTCCTGTTTTGGGAACAGCAAGAGGAAAGCAGCAGGACTGTGTAGGATCACTGTGCCAACACGCGGTCATATTTAGATTCACCCAAAATTTCCCTCAGAATTTCTCATCGTTCCCTTGTTGATCCACACACAATATGCTAAAGGATTACTGAATGGTGGATTCCTGCTGCCCGTGCCAGGCTGAAACCACCCCTCTTGGAAGTCTTTCCTGTGACCCTGCTCATGAAATCGCGAAGCATTAATCCGGTTGAAATGAAAATCTCCCTCCAAATCCTAGGGTTTAGGTATGGGTAGAGTTTTTAATATACTGAAGATTAAAAATGCAGGAACAGAAGGACATCCCTGTTGGGCTGTTTCACTGGCATCTCAGCAGATGAAAGATATTGGAAAGCACACCCTTGCCTGTTCCCTTGGCATCTTTGCATGGACTTGTTGCCCAGGAATTCGAATCTGCCTCCACATCCTCCTTTGGCCATAAATCTCAGAATTCCAAGCGCTTCCTTCTAAGCCCTGAACCAAACTCCTAATAGCTTCATCAACACACCGCAGCTCAAGCATTGCAGGACAGGGAAATAACAACTCTGGATTCATTTTACCCACGACCTTCACGATTTTGTGAACATTGAGCACATCAGCTTTCAGCCTTGTTATCTCCTAGCTGCCCTTTTTCTCCCAGCCTTGTCTCTTCCTTACAAAGTGACTGCTCTCTTTCCATTAATCACTCTGACTCCCGTACACAAATATAGTGTGGAAATCATTCTCCATGCAGGCAGACATAAATAATGCATGAGTTTCCTCAAGACCTCTTGATCAAGACCTGAAGTTTTGGTAAAAATGGAGATGAATTGTGCTGAAGCTAGCCCCGGGCCTGTGGCAGGATTATAGCACTGATACCATGCCAGATAAGGCATAACAAGGCTGTGACAGGATCGTGCCCCAGGTCAGGAGAACCCTGGAAGTCGGGAGTGTGATACAGACCTTTGCCACTGTTGTCAGCAGGAAGAATTTCAAACTCTCCGATGACAAATGCCACCTGGTTCTTCCCTTTCTCGCCAGACATTTGTTTGGGTAGTTCCCCAAATAAATCACCACCAAATACAAAGAACTGTTATAGGAATAAAAGATACGCTGGTGTTAGGAAAGAGAGTTTTGTAGGGGAGCTGCACATGCACAGACTTCATTGTTTAATCCAGTGTTTCCCTCTCTTCTTTTACTTCTTTGATGAGATTTGCTCATTCAATGCCCTGAAAGAATCCAAAAGGGCAGTGGACACTTCTCAGAAGCACCTTTAACTGAGAATCATCTCTAAGCAGAAGTGAGGTTAACTGTAGTTCAAAGCATTTGCAAAATTGGAGCCTGACCCCAGAATTACGGATGCAAAAAAAATAAAAACCCTAACCCTGGTGCACAGGAGCTGCAAGGAAAGCAGTGCATCTCTGGAATTTTTTGGTCTTGGAATTTACAGGATTGCAAATTCCCTGGGCTTTAAATAACAAAAGCTTTAGAGCTATTTTAAGTGCAGCACTGTATTATGTAACACAGTGTCCCTGTACACTTTCTCCAGACTTCAGGAGTGGGATGTTGCCCCCTAACACCACTATTTCACCAAAACAAGGAATAAATTTGGAAATCCTTGTCTTGCAGAATTTGAATCACAGCAACACATCTTGCTTTTTTTTTTCTTAATAGATGTAATTTTCTCATTGTTTTACATAACATAATTCTAAAAAATAGCTATGCCTCACTTCAAAATAAATCAGGGATCATTTGGACTGTCAAAAAGAAAATGCAAAGCATGACTTTCTCACAAGCCTGCAAACTGGATTTTCCTAACAGCAGAGTTGCATTTTGGTTTGAGTCACAAATATCTTTGCAAAAATACACACAATTTTGGAGTTTAGATTCAGATGGATGCACCACCACTGGTGGTGCTCAGACAGGAGACCATGGCATTCATGTCTCAGAGCTACGTCCCCCTCCCTGTAAGCAACATCTCTGTTTTGTAAGAAGCAGTCATTGAAAATTAAAATTATAACAACACATGAAGGAAAAAGGCTCTTCTGAAATAAAAAGCATCAACTAGAAATATGCAGCATGTCAACTGAAGCAGCTATTTCCATTTTATTTGCATTTCAGATTACCTGCTAGTGTATTCTTCTCATGAAAACCCCAGCACCACAAGCAGCAAAAGGAACTTGGTTACTTAGAACAGGGACAAGGTGCTGTTCTCATGTACTTTAGAACGTTTCCTCCACAAATTCTGCTTGCAGCAACCCGTTTCCTACAAAACCTTCTCGCCAAAAGATCAGACTGGGTAATTTTAGTCAAACAAAAGTCCCTGTGAGAATTCTGCTTGATTAAGGACTGATTGAACACTGCTCGTTAACCAAAGGCTAAAATTTTCAAAACAGAGAATTTTGATTTTTTTTTTTTTCCATCAGTTTTAATCAATGATCTGCTTTGAAAACCTCAGTCCAATTGTGTGGTGGATTAAAACAGAAGACCCAGCTCCTGAGGCAAGTCATAAATGCATCTCCAGATTTAAACAATGCCAGGTAGATAAGGAGCTGGGATCAGGGGCCTGGGCTTACAGGAGTGTTTGCTCACATTCTTCATTAGAATTGATCACAGAATTTCTATTCATTGCAATGGAACAGAGTTCAGACAGCATTTACTGTGCTTCCCCAGCATTAGCTGATTTATAATGGCTGCCTGTCCCTTGTAGGATGCACCTTCTCACTTGTCATTCCAATCCTCCCCTACCCTTGTTTTGCAGCATTTTGCAGGTCACAGACCAATGTGTAGCACAGTTGAAAATCATTAATAGCACAGCACAAATCCCCAGACAATTATTGCCTCCATTGATGCCTTAGAGAGGCTCCCTAGAACAGAGGTCAGACAGGATTAAGAGAATAAAATGGGGATTTATTGCAGGGCCTTCAATAGGGACACCTCGGGCAGTCAAAAGTCCTCTCCGGGAGAGACCACACCCAAGATGGACTCTGGGTCACAAGTTTTCTGCACTTTTATAAGTTCCGATCAATTTACACATCAGGGTTAATTCTCCAATTACAATTTCAGGTGACGATGTCATCACCCCAAGTCTGAACCTTCTTTTAGAGGTTCGGTTTCCATACTTCAGGGTCTGGAACAACGAGGTGTCCTTGAGTGCAGGCCTGGAGAGGATTTGTTGTGTCTGAGCAGGATGGGAGAACAGGAGCTCCCAGCCAGTGTGGAGTTTGAAAGTTACACTAAAGCAGTGCAGGGGCTGAAAAATATAAAAGCTGAATCCTAAGGCATCACCATCAGAAAGCGTTTTGCTGCAAAGCCACCGATTGCACAACCACACACAGCCACCATGAGCTGAACAACACCAGCAACATCAAAGAATCTGGAAACAGTTAAGCCTGGCAAGAGTTTTTACTGGTGCCCCACACTCTCACCTAGACCTGGGCTACCCCAGCAGCAGCACAGTGCTTCAAATCCTGATTTGAATCTGCCTTAATGTATTCTCTCATCCAGCTGTGAAATAACACGAGTTAAACAAAGGTTTCACTTCCAAGTGTTACCACAAACAAACAGCACATCCTTGTTTCATCTGTCACCCGTGAGGCAAAATCTATTTAACCAATTAAAGGGCTGTTATTTCCTGGCCTTCTAGGTTCATGTAGGTTAAAAAACAGCAGATTCTTAGCAATGGCTATCAAAAGCTGAGTAAAATTTGCTGAGTAAAGCTGAGTAAAATTTTACTTGGTAAAATTTGCTTTGTCCAGAAAACATTACCATACTTTCCTTCTACAGAAATCTTATTTCAAGATGGGTCACAAGAGTTTGCATGCAAATTTTAGCACTTACACACTAAGTAGCAGCAATGAATACAATCCCACCAAGATGTTCCTGGAAGATAAATCACCTTTCTCCCCTCATCCAGCTGTGCAGAAGTGCAAACAGCATTCCTCACTGGCATCCCTAATGCACCCCAAATTCAAATTGCTGCCCTGGAGTGCTCGTGGCTCAGCTGCTGGGTGGTATTTGTTGGGACTGTGCACACACACCCCTGGGTGCTGGGGCCAGAGTGCTGCAGGTGTCACTGAGAGAGGCACACGCAGCACCTCTCACCTGAGCTGCTCCCAGAACGAAGGAGCTGAGTTATCAAAAGCTGACAGATTGTACCCAACACCCTGCTGAAAAAGTATCACACAAACAAACCTAAAGACTGGGTAAATATTTCCACATCTTCTCCCAGTCCTTGGGACAATCATATTCTCTCCTTAAGATCTTAATGAACATGGTTACTACAGGTATTTTTGCTTTTTTGATTGTGATTACAGCTGGTAAAATTTTTTTTCTCCTTTTTTTTTTCCAATCATTATCTTGCAGAGAGAAAATGAATTGGTTGTCTTTCCTGAACGTGTTAAAAACAGTCACTGGAGCACGCTTCTGAATGAAGAGCCCTTGAGGAAAAAGATTTAAAAAAAAATTTTGAAAAAGGGTTTAGTAGCTAGATTACAGTTCTTAAAAGCAAGAAGTTTGAAAAGGTTTCTGTGAACTATTTAATGTCTCTGAGCTCCATGACATCAGCTTCAACTCAAGATTTTACAAGACCTGGCTCACCTGAGCACAGTTTTAAACGAGTCTTTGCAGCAACTTCAGCAGTTTTTGTCAGTCATTCCAGAACTACTTAAGAGGCAAACCCAAAAACTGTGGCCAAAAGTCTCTGATCAGCCCTGAGAAAGAGGCACGGAGATAAAAAAGTAATTTCACCCGTGTACCTCCTACCATGCAGCATCGTCCATCCTTCCGGAGAGCTTTCAGAGTGACACAGGGCTTTACATCATGTACGGACACTGCTGTCTTCTGGGACTTTCCTTCATATAGTTGAAGTGACTTGAAGTAAAATTCAGCCATGCACAGTTGCACCAACCATCCAGGAAGCACAAAAAAAGAGGAATTTTCTCATCCAACCCTCTTTTATAAACATTTGAAAAACCACACGTGGCTAAAAATTACGCATTGTCCAACGCGGAGGGCTTTTTTTATTTTAGCATTATCGGTGATTTTAAATTCTTCCAGAAGCATACTGATTTCAGTGCTTTATACATCAGCAATTCAGTTTCAGTACACATTTGTATCAACCTTGATGAGGCTAGTTTGAAATATCTGTATATCTCATCCAACTCTAGTCAGCGACACAATGGCACAATTTCCTTTTTGCCTGCTCTACCCTATTTATTAAGGAGTTTGTCTAAACAGCTGTATCGCCATAATTATATATTGAGAATTATCTACTCCATCATCTTCTTTCTTCCCTCTTGTAACTGTACCACTTGTACTGCCACTAAAGTGCTCTGTGGTTTCTCCTCACAAAGTTTGCAAAGATACTGAAAAATGAAAAAATGATGAAACTTGCTTATGTCAAAAACTGCAAGTTTGTAGTGCTTCCTTTTTGCAACTTGTATATCTTAACAGCACATGCTCCCTTTGTGTTTGGAGCTGAAAAAGCAACATTAAATCCAGCTGTTTTACCATATTTATATATTGAGAATTATTTACTCCATCATCTTCTTTTTTCCTTCTTGTAATTGTACCACGTGTACTGCCACTGAAGTGTTCTGTGGTTTCTCCTCACCAAGTTCACAGAGATACTGAAAGATGAAAAAAGGACGAAGCTTGCTTATCTCATAAACTGCAAGTTTTTAGTGCTTCCTTTCTGCAACTTGAGCATTCTCACAGCACTTTTTACTCTGTTTGTGTTTGGATCTGAAAAGACAACATTAAATCCAGCTGTTTTACCATATTTATATCTTGAGAATTATCTACTCCATCATCTTCTTTCTTCCCCCTATTAATTGTACCACTTGTACTACCACTGAAGTGTTCTGTAGTTTCTCCTCACAAAGTTCACAGAGATATTCAAAGATGAAACTTGCTTATCTCATAAACTGCAAGTTTGTAGTGCTTCCTTTCTGCAACTTGAGCATTCTCACAGCACATCCTCCCTTTGTGTTTGGAGCTGAAAAGACAACACATTAAATCAAACTCCCCACTTGGGGACTTGATAATGTCCCCAAATCACTATTTGTCCTGAATTGCTCCCTCCAAGCAAAACAAACTCTGCCTGAATGAAATCATTTTTCTTGTCTGGCCTGGGATAACAGCATCTGTTACTCAATAAACTGCTGCCCTGACAGGCTTGCAGGAGCATTTGTGTGACAACTCCTAAAGCACTTACCAAGCAGTGCTTTACAAGAGGCCATTCCAGCTCTCCTTGTGCTTCTGACACTCCTGTGAGCACCTGAGTGTTCCCGGGAATTTTCTGAATATTTAATAGTGGGAAAAGGTTCTTTGGTCCTGGGGATTTTAGAAGGACTACACGCAGCAGGGAAGCACGAAAGGAGGTTATCTATGAGCAGCTGGTAAATGGGAGCTTCAAGTCTTTTCCTCTACCTGTTATTTTTCCTATTTGGGCTCAAGGATACGAGACACTGGATAATTTAATAATATTGTATTTACAAAGCCAAGAGGTGCTCTCTCTCTATATATATATAAAATATGCGATTGACTTGTTAAAAAACAACAATCTCCCACTGACAGTTGCTTTTTAACCAAAACCAGGACACATTAACAATCCCAGCTGACACAAAAACGTAAGAGTTTAATCTTATTACTTTCAAAGTAGATAAGAACTCTTGCCTTGCCTTAAACACTCTCAAACCCTCTTTTAGCAAAAACTCTAAAGAATGGGCTCTTCATGCCTCAGATATAAATGCATCAAAGGGAAAAAAGACGTTGAGAATAGGTGGATTCAAATCCAGGGAAAACAGATTCAAATTAGGTTGTGAACACCTCGTTCCAAGCACCCCAGGAAAGCGCTCTGAGGGAGACATGAAACCAACACACAGATTTTCTTTCCCATTTGAAGCTGATCAAAGCTCACGGCACAAAACTACATGTAAGCTAAGTGCCAGAAGATTAAACAGCGTCCAGAACAAAAGGAAACACTTTTTTTCCCTGAGCCGCTTTGTCTGAGCAGAACATTATTTCATTAGGCCTTTTTCCATCTCCTCCTTCAATCACCTCATGGCCAGAGTGAGTGCCTGAAGCTGTGCCTTCACAGCAGCCTGAAGAGACTGATGCCCTATTCACAGCTCAGCTGCAAATCACGCATCTGAGACAGCTTTATGATGAGGTGTGAGGGAACGAGGAGGAAAGACAGCTAATATATCCATATTTTAATATGGATCTGAGCTACCTAATGATAACAACATGTTGATTTGAACAGCGACTCACTTCAATCTTCTAATCTGCTGGCTGATGGAAGAACTAATTTATTTTATGCAAAAATTCAAAGGAAAGTTCAAGAAGACAGCCTGAGAGGTATTCTATAAAAAGATATCTGCTTTCAAATGATTGACGCTGCTGCAGCTCTCTGCAAGGCATCTCCAACAGATATTGATTTTGTTGATGTAAGTGCAATTCATAGATAAATATTGCTCCACAGAACACCCTGTTTACAGAATTTTCCGTGAGTCTAAGAAGAAAAATCTTTTGATCAAGTAAATGACTTAGGAACGAATATTGCCTTGGAAAAACTGACAGAATTTTTTTCCTGTGTTTGCCTGTTTAATGAAAACATGGAACTGATTAGTGAAATATGCATAAAGTAAATTCATTTTCAGGGAAAGTGAAGATGAACAGAGATTTTTTTTTTTTCCCCATAGAATATGAAAGCTAAGATAGCCAGAAATATATATTGGGGTGAGGAGGGTGTAGGGATGTGGAATACAAACTTAAATGTGGTATTTGTTTCTGGGTTTTTATTTGATTGTTTGGTGTTTGCCTTGGTTTTTTGAAGATGAAAAAGAAGGCACTTCCTCCCTCCCAACAAAGATGTTGGGTTTATGTGGATGCCTGGTCTTCAGAGGGAAGAAGAGGTGATGCACACCAAGGCCTCAGCATTTTAATCAGAAATGCAGCAATTTCAGATCTCATAAGATCAAAACTTTTTCCCGCAGCCTCAGTGCAGGCAGAAAACTGGGAGCACAAGTGATTGCTCCTCTTCATAGGAAAAGATACAAATTGTAGCACTTTGAGGGATATGGCCTAAAAAATGGAATTCCAAAAATGTATAGGAATATGTGAAACAAAAAGATAATTTTCCTTTTCTTTCTTTGTGTTTGGAGCCTGTGGAGTGGAACATCACCCCGTTAGCAGGTGGATGAGTGCCATGTTTTTATAATCAGCCCCCGTGCTAGGCTGTGTCTGCATGAGGGGAGGCACGGCACGGCCCCGTATAGGAATATGTGATACAAAAAGATAATTTTCCTTTTCTTTTTTTTGTGTTTGAACCCTGTGGAGTGGAACACCACCACTTTAACAGGTGCATGAGTGCCATGTTTTTATAATCAGCCCCCGTGCTAGGCTGTGTCTGCATGAGGGGAGGCACGGCACGGCCCCGTATAGGAATATGTGATACAAAAAGATAATTTTCTTTTTTTTATTTTATTTTTTGTCTTTGGAGCCTGTGAAGTGGAACATCACTCTGTTAGCAGGTGCATGAGTGCCATGTTTTTATAATCAGCCCCTGTGCTAGGCCGTGTCTGCAGGAGGGGAGGCATGGCCCAGCTCCGTATAGGCATATGTGATAAAAAAAGATAATTTTCCTTTTCCTTTTTTTTTTTCCTGTCTTTGGAGCTTGTGGAGTGGAACATCACTCCATTAGTAGGTGAATGAGTGCCACGTTTTTATAATCAGCCCCCGTGCTAGGCCGTGTCTGTGTGAGGGGAGGCATGGCCTACTCCCAAATACTCAGATGGCAGAGCTTCAGAAAGAAAAAAACACTTAAAAATGGGCCCCAAGGGGTGAAGGACAATGTGAGAAGTGGTTGTGACACCTGAGGAGGTGGAGGGGAAGGGACAAGGCGAGACTCAGCAGGGATTTCCCTGTGGACAGCGCTGGGAGAGCCTGAAGGAGAAGCTGCACAGAGGAACCATCATGGTTCCCACTCCTCGCCCCCTGCACTACTCAGGAGAGAAATTAATGCTTTAATCTGTCTTTTCCCTCACCATACAAATCTATTTTCATTGGAAATAGCTTGACTTCCCCAAGCTGAGCCTGTTTTGCCCATGACAGAAATGAGTAAATCCTCTACCTACGAATCTATTTTCCTTGGAAATAGCTTGACTTTTCCAAGCCTGTTTTGCCCACGACAGAAATGGGTAAATCCTCTACCTCACCATCCAAATCTATTTGCATTAGAAATAGTTTGACTTCCCCAAGCTGAGCCTCTTTTGCCCATGACAGAAATGGGGAAATCCTCTCCCTGTCCCTACTTTGACCCAAAAGTTTTTCCCCATCTTTTGTCTCCCTGTTCTGCTGAGGAGGAGGGTGAGAGAGCAGCGGGCTGGACACCGCGCAGCTGGCCAAGGATGCCCTCCACACATGCACTGCACTGGTGTTTTGGGTAAAAAGGAACCTTCAATCCATAGGATGCGGAAAATTTGACAGAAAAGAGCTTAAACGCTAAGAACAGTGGGAGAGCTCTCTAACTGCCCAGAAGTGTGACCCAAAATAACCTGATCATCCCACTGCCCTCAGGCATGGCTCATTTAAATGTCCATCTCACGCATTGCTGGAAAATGCTGCTGCTCCAGCAGCAGGGCTTCCAAAAAAGTTTGTGGAGTTTTTGTTTGTTCTTTGTTTTTTTTACAAAAAGTGCATTCTTCTTTGTCAGGAAGGCTACAAAGTCACAGCGTATAGGAGTAAAGAAAAGTATGAATCTCCCTCATGAACAAACTTCATTTTAACATTTGTACTATGTCTTTTAAAAATGGAAATTTAATCAGGATTCAGAATGATATGCTGATAATTTGTGAGAGCTCTACTTAAAAGCAGTGGCTTACATTTTATTTATTGTGTTTGCGATTTCTTTCCCCCCTCACAAAAATAGAGCCCCAGGGTACTGTCCAATTACCTCCTTTTGTTAGTTTGCTTCCTTAAGACTGTTTAAACAATATTTTACATAAGATTATAATTGTCATCTACATAACAACTCTTTATTATTTCAAAGCGCTGAACATTTGTCTTGCTTTAGGATTTTGAAGCTCCCACTGATATCTCTATCAGCAGAGCTAGGATGGGGCTAGCCAAGGTTTGAAATGTCTGTTCTTACTTAGCCAGAAGTTAATTTTCTGTCCTGGTGTACAGCAATTAAAACTGACAGTAGAAACACCTGTTGTGAAGGATGAATTAATAATTCCATTAAGCCCTGATTTACTTCCAGGGAGAGTGACCACGATCTCTCTGCTTTGAAAGACAACAAGAAGTCTGGCAGGAGGGAGGAATGCCTCACCCAGCCGGACACACGGACAGGGAACAGCCTCCAGAGCTGCCACTTTGGGGACAATTTGAACTCACACCCAAAGCCATTAAGGACAATTTGGAGTGAAAGTCGCTGACCCTGAAAGTTAGGCCAGCGGTTAATTTTATTGCCAGCAATTGTGTTTCAAAGTAATGTTATTCATATGAAATTGTACCTAAAATGAGGCACTTGTGCAAGTTTGAAGACCTGGATGCTGCCCAGAGGAGATGAGTATTTTTCCTTTGTTCCTCACTATACATAATTCAGACAAAACCACAATTCCTCTGAGGGGGGGGAAAAAATTAATGCAGCCACCCTTATAGGCCCAGCCCTTTATTAAAAATGTAAATTGAAACTCAACTGCCCATGTAACCTTTACCTCCCACTACTAAAGTATCTGTTAAGCTACTGTCTGATGGAATGAGCAAAATCTTGCTTCTCATTTCCTGGGTGACTGACTAGCAGCGCACGCACCTCCTGTCATTAAATGGGCAGTGTTGGGCCTTTTGTAATTGTTGTTGTTGTTTTGTTGTTGATTTTTTTTTTAAAACGATGCAGACTGATAGATCTACCAGACACATTGAGAGCAAGCTCTCCTCAAGTAATGCTTGCATGACCGTTTCAAACTTAATTTTAATTAATTGACAATGTTGTACTTCCACAGAATGACGGCATGAATAAAATATGGAATATTCTTCTCATGAAGTTCTTTAAAAAATAAGTATCACTTATTTTTCCACTCCACGGCAACAGAAGTATCAAGTTCCAGAGTCACACTCAAAGCTTGGAATATCCCTCCTAGAGGTAACCTGCTCCTCAGGAGCTTATTCCCTATAAAACACAAACCCAAGACATAAAGCACATCGTCAGTTCCTTGGTTTATGTATTTAGGCTTGAGGTTATGCTGTCCCTGGGAAAAAATCATGTTTCATTCTTCCCAGGCTGGCAAAGTAGCACAGCCTTTTGGATTTGATTTGATGTTTTAATGGATAATTAATCCAGATCAGACGGTTGAAAGCAAAGAACACTTATTTCAGCAAAGTACTTGATCTGTTGACAAGACACTGTTCTAACTTCACTTCCTCAGAAAAAAACCCAGCCTGCTGTGCTGACACATAAAAAAATCCACACTTTCTGCCTGCAGAGTTGCATTTTGCCTTCCAGTTTTAAAATATGAGTTCTGAATGTTGTTACACAGATGAGTATCATAGCTAAATTTATCACAAAGCAAACTTTACAAGCACTAAAAAAATTGCAGCATGTTGTTAGTATGAAGGTGCTAGGGAAAATAATATGCATTTTTGAAGAGAAATGTTGTCTCATTTTATTTTTTACAAATTTGCAAAAGAGTATGGTTGCATAGCGTGGGTTGGGGGTGAAAAAGCTATGAAACAGAATTTTTTCCTTTTCGTTTTTATTCAATATCTTATAAATTGATGCTAGAAGTATATTCTTAAGAAGTTGATCATTATGGTAGCAAAGTTTTTTTGATTAAGGAGCTTGGGATCTACCCCACTGGAGATATGAAAAGCTAACACTCACTGTGTTGAGCACCTCACGTGACAAATGATCAGGATGGGGATAAAACAGGGAGAAAAAGGCAAAGCAATTAATTTGCAGTCAACTTCTCTTTGCTAATATGGATGTGTGAAAGGAAGGAGCACAAAGGAGGAGGTCAGACACTCAGAGACACATCCTGCCTGTGAAAGTGCCCTGGAAAACAGACTCTCCTATTGTCAGCAGAGTTCCTACTCCGAGAGAACTCTCCTCCTTGGCTGGCTTCCTCGAGATGAAAACGTGAGCAGAAGTGGATAAATGTGCACAAATGATGTTTGACATCACTGAGTTCAAGCCATTCTCTGCAGGATATCAAGGAGGGGGGAAAAATGCAAAAAACATAGCGTTTATCCATTTCGAAAGTAGGATATTGTGACCTGTTCAACCAATTAAACAAGAATGCTAAAAGATAAAATAAAACAAGAAGATAAATTCGTTTGTCTAAGCGAAATAAATGTCAGCTTAGATTCAGAACCACTCACAATCACTGCTGTAGGGTGTTTCTTGAAATAACCAAAAGTTGTTTCATAATAGAACAGTGCTTTTGAACTAAAAGTTTTTGAGATTCTTGTGTAGCTGTGTTTCCTTTATGCATCTAAAAGGTTTTCAGTTACCAACTCTCTTTCTTCACATTGTCAAAGTGATTAGAACAGGATGGTTACTTAAAGTTCAAAAGCACAAGAAGGCTTTCCAGGAAGTTTTTTGGGGTTTTTTTTGGTTTTTTTGGTTTTTTTTTTTTTTTGTTCCCCATTTGGAACGCTGTATTTTAATAGTGCTCACTTGCCTCTTACGTCTTCTAAACCCCTGAAGTTTTTCACAGACTAGAAGGACTTCTGTTCATAAAATGGTGTTCAGAAAACAGTGGAATTGAAAAAAATTCCTTGAAAACACAGAGAAAAAAGAACTCTCCAAGGACTGATGAAAGCATGTCCTTTTACCCTCTTGCCCCACCCAAAACCCCCAAAACATGATAAATATCAATTCCCAAACATTCCAGTAATACCTTATTTCAGATATTTTTCCTCCATGGTTTCTTAAGAAATGGCAAGGATCGTGCTCACAGTTTGTTTTACTTGTTCAGACACATTCATTCTACATTTAACAACGACTATTTCAGAATGTTTATTTAAGGAGCGCTGCGGAAGACAGATCATTCTGATTTCTCCTCCTTTCAGCCAGTGTAGTTTGCCCGAAACAGTTCTCTATGAAAAAACAGCGCAACGCTGATGAGATTTAGGATTTGCTCCTTCTGCCTCCGGGAAAAGACATTGTATTAAAAAACAAACAGTTCATGTGCTTGTGTCGGGGAGAGTCAGTTTTGATTCTGGAAGAGCATTTGCAGTGTGTTACACTCAGACATGCGAAACCATCTCGAAGCCTTTGAAGGCTGCGTTGTTTCTGTGTTACCCTTCCCATTAACAGCTCCTTCAAAGAACACCCCCGTGGAAAAAGGTGCCATGTGAAAGTCATTCCCTGCTGCCTCTCAGGAATGTGCAGCACCCTGTCTTTTATGCCTTTACACCATATTTGGGGGTTTTTAGCCTCCTTTGTAAGCTATTTCAGAATTAATGCACGGAAACAATGTCATGGGCTTTTCAATGCTTGTTAGGAAGAAGAGGGCTAAGTTTTCACTGGTTATAAAGCAACCAGCTTCAGGCAGGTAAACAAACTCGTTTTCATCTATGCAAATGTGCTCAGCTATTGTTTCCAAACCTTTGTGTTTCTACAAATATCTTGAGCTTCAGGTCTAAATCTCAGTTTGATGTCACTGTTTGTCAAAAATTCAGTGCCAGCAGTGTCTTAGGAGTTAAGAGAGAAAACTACAGCAGTGGCTGGGGCAGTCCTGGCTATGAACTCCTCCCGAAATGCCTGGTAGCAGAGACAGGAGTATCACATTTTCACAGGGGAACATGAGGAAGAAGGTAGCCAAGGTTTGTGAAAAAAGAAAAGAAAAGGAACTCTGCCATGGCAGCTCAGAGGACGGCAGTACTGTCAATATTTTGGTCTCTGAGGTGGAAATCTAAATCCTGTCCTTCCCATCCCAAAAGAGCTGCACAGCTATTTTGGAGGCAGCCCCGGCAAATGAAGATGTTAGTCCCCACCAGCAGTTAAAGTACCCCAGGAGATTACATTGAAGACAGCCGGGTTATTTTAAATTCACACTTAGGGTGTGCTGTGCTCCTCTGTTTTGCTTTGGAATCAAAACAGATTAGAAACATTCAAAGAATCTGCTAATAGCAATTTGGCTGCTCAGAGAGCAGAATCCAGCTCGGTAGCAGAAATGAAAAATTGTTCCAACAATAATTTGAACAAAATTCTGTGAGCCTTCAGAAATGGAAAAATAAAAACTAACATGCTGAGCGGAAATGTTCCTAATATGAATACCCTGAGCAAGGCATGTAGTTTTACTGGAAAGGAAAATACGCAGGAGAAGATTATTTCTGCAATCCCAACTCACTTGAGATGCTTTATTTAATGATGGGAGAGGCCTCTTTGACATTCCAGGATTGCATCCTAGAAATCCTCCCTAAATCTGGTCACCTTAGACCGGACTTATCTTCAAGTGAGAGCAGTCGCGCTTTTACTTGCTTTTTTAAAAGCATTGTCAGAGAAAAATCTGCTGGCTGTGTTTTAAAAGCAGTAGCAGGGAGCTATTCAAGATGTGAAAGATATGATCTGGTTGTTTCTCCTGTCCAAGTGGAACGGGACTGACGGATAATTCAGGTTAGGAAGAACCTCAGGAGGTCTCAGGGAGTGAGGCCAGCCAGGAGATCAGACCAGGCTGCCCAGCACTTTATCCCATTGGAACCTTAAAAACTCCAGGGCTGGAGAGCACCCAACCTCCCCCCAGAATCCATTTTGCTGCTTTCACAGCATCCTTGGGAAGCAGTTGTATCCTGATGCCCAGTGCTGCACTCCAGGACGTTCAGAATTCCTGCAGATGCCTCCCTCAAGGAACAGCAGCGTTGCTGCCGAGTTCTTGCAGAGCCGACTCTGCAGCTCAGGCTCATTTCAGCCTCGTGCTCTGAGATATTGCCATGAGCACCAAGCAGCCTTTAAATAGCCTCTGTTCACAGCTCCAAATCCACGCTCCAAGATGGAGTAAATTATCCAGGCACACCGAGAAGGACCAATTTCACAACTTACAGATGCTTTATGACAAGGGTACAGAAATTATGAAATTGCCTCAGGCTACACCTGACGTAAATGTGTGGGTAGAAATGTTATTTAGGTACTTAAAACAAGCAGTTCAAGCCAAAGCATGCCACCTCACAGGAGTCCTTCTTGCATCCTTCCTCAGCAATTGGTCTAAATGGAATAAATTTTCTCCCTTTATGTTTATGCTTTTTATACGGAGCTTCTTTGATACAGAGGACACCGATGAGGATGGAGAATGATAATATTTCATTTGCTCATTGTACAGAGAGGGAAAATGCTTTCAAGACTTGTAAGCAGTAGTCACATTTTACAAGGCAGGATTTCAAACCTTTAGAGAGATTATATGATTTCCCAAGGTCTCCTAGTGAGATAGTGGTTGAAACAAGAACAGAACTCCATTACTTCATCCCGTATCCCCAGTTCTAACCTATCCCCTGATTTAATTCAGCTCATCTAATATCAGATATTGAAAGTTAACAGGCTCAGAGAGTAATGACCAAGCTCCTGGAACAGAATCCAGTGAAGATGACTTAATACACAGAAACCATTCCTGGATGAGGAAGGCTCTGGGACGGGAGGGGTTGGGAGACAAGGAGAGGACGCAGCTGAAGCATCATCAGTGTTTCCATTCTTCCCTAACCTGCTCTGTTTGGATGTTACTGGATAGCAAACACCAGGTGAGATGATCTCTTTTATAATTTACCTGCAGGCTGTGTGCTAAGCAGCAGAGAGAAGCTGATAAATCACTAAATCACCAACAGAGGAGATAGTGCTGCAGAATAAACACAGTGGGAACATTTGGCTGTTGGGAGACTGCAAGAGGCCAACTGTGTAAAGGCTTTTGCCTCAGATTCCAAGACTTCTGGAGTTACTATAACAACACACCAGCACCACCTAAAAAATGTTTTCCTTCCTTTCTTTCTTAGATATGCACAAGTCTAAAGGTTTTAGAAAATCTGATCTCATTGGGGAACCTCTGAGCAAAGAATGGTGTTGACCAAAGCTGGCACATGTTGGCAATCTCACAGACAGGGCTGTGTTGCGCTGCTTGGTCACTTAATTTTCATAAAAGGGCTTTAGCCTTGCATCCTATTTCCCAGGATCCTCAACAGCACTGGGGTTTCTACCTAGACACGGAGGAATTCACTTTGGACAGTGAAGAAAGAGCATCTCCATTCAGCAGCACTGGGAAAGCTGGGAGCCAGGAGTGGCCCGGAATAACAACTCCACAGGGACGGGAGCTGCATATTAACAGGGGTGGCTGCAGTGGCTCTGCCTTCGGGGCAGTTGTGGCCTCTGAGGAGCGGGTGCTGCTCTGCATCTCTGCTCACACGTGGGATGGATCAGCGTGCCAGAGATGGACATGTTCCCCTGCTGAGGGGAACCAAGGTGCCACTGAATATTCCACGTGATTACTTTGTGGTGTTTTCAATACCACATTCCAACACACTGCCTGACTGGTCCTACTGGAAATGGGAGAGACATGAGAGGCTGCCTGCGTTATTAACCTGCTGTGGGAGCTGCAGTGAATTGTCAGAACACAAACAGCATTTACCTTCTTCCCCGCCCTTCCCCAATACCCAGTCTCAGCTCCACATTTGTTTCAGCTCAGAGACAGGCCCATAACTCACAGAGATGGAAGCAGCCCCGCTGCTGGGGCAGCCACGGCGCTGACCCTTCCCTGTGATTGTTAATTCCCCCACTTGTGAGAGTCTCACTCGTTATTTTCTACTGTCTCAACCTATTGACCAGAAGGAATTTCCGCACAGTCTATACAGCTAAATCAACTGATGCTTCAAGGGGGAGTTTGCTGCAATATTATTTTATAACAAAAACCTCTAAGTGCTCTTGGTGCAGCTTAGCACTGAGGCTAATCGGTTAAGAAAGAGAGGAGGGCAGAAATAGGCTATAAAATAAGATACATTACTAAAACTCGCTGTAAAGTTCTTGTGTTTGTTTAAAAAAAAATACACTGCCCTTGTCTCCCGCCCAGATACCGATCTACCCTCAGAACTGAAAAATGTGTTTTTGAGACATCTCATTTGATGTCTTCCTGGCTGTGTTATATATTCAGGGCAGGTAGTCTGAAGCAAAGAACAAAGGCTGCGTAATTTGAACTTTAACTCATACTTCACAGGTCGATGCCTCACTCAGCCTGCAAGGAAAAGCAATTATTGCACTTGAGCTAACAATATTATAAAAGGGGGTCAGTGACACACCATTTAGTTGGCAAAAATATGTGCAGTAAAAAAAAAAAATTAAACTAAAAATCATTAATTTTCTTAAAAGCACCATAATTTCACACCCCCCCCCCACTGAAGAACTGTTCAAAAGCATAAAGGAGCACACTGACATGACATTAGCTGCTTGAAACCTTACCCTGAAGTAATTCTGAATACAGTTATGATTGAACTTTTTTTTGTTTAATTTAAACACCACATTTTTCCCTCTGTTTTGCTAATTAGTTCTTTCTTGACAAAAAATTTTAAACGACACCAGCTTCAAAACAAATCGGGCGATCCATTCCTAAGTGATGGTAATTTCAAATAATCTCCTCCGCTTTTGGTAGCTTCTGTTTTTAACAGAGGCTGCTTTCACGCTTGGGAACAATTGCCATGCCTTTTGGAGCAGGTGAATTGCTGCAGTGAGTGACAAGTCAGTGCTCTCCCTGCGAGGCAGCCAGAAGTGAGCTGCTTGGAAATCACAGATTTTATGCTTCACCAGGTCTGGTCTGAATACAAGAGGACGTTATCTCACCGCCCGCTACAGCTGTGGGCAAAGGGGAACAGGCCCACCAAGTGCTCAGCCAGGACCTGTCCTGTGCTCAGCCAGGACCTGCTGCTTGGGGAGGGGGACAGCGAAAGGACAGAAATCTCCTCCCAGCAGCCCTGGGCTGAAGCCAAACCTCAGCTCAGAATCTGGCTCTTGGTGCAGGTGAGCATCCCCCATCTGCTCCCACGGGACATCCTTGAAGCCCTTGAGCTGAAGCACGTACTAAAAACATTTATGGGTGGTGGAAATATTTGACCTGATGTAAGATGAGGGGGGAAAATATCTCACTCTCAACTCCCCAGCTCGCTCTCATTTTGCATTCTCACCTGCTAATCAAAGCGAGGATCAGAACACTTAATGGAAGCCTTTGAACAAAAATCAACCCGCAACCCGAGGCGTTTGCTTGCTCCTACCCAGGGCTGCCCCAGCCTCCCATAAAGCACTTTATTTATCAGGATCACTAATTAGCTGCTTGTGCTGTGTTCAGCTCTGAAGCTGGAGAGCTGCTAGAGACACAGTGCAGCAAACGAACTCACCCAGTGTGGGAAAAGAGAAGTCTAAGCCAGTAAATGCAGCAGCAGACAGTGCTTGACCTTTGAAACGGCGTGTCAGCCCTGGTGGGAAAACAAATATTCCACTTGTCATTAGCAGGCATCTCTCCTACGTGTGAACAACAGGCCATTGTGCCACAGAAAAAAACCGCAATGTCCTCAACATCTTCCATTAATCCTCCCTTGGGGGACGACAGCGGGAAATGGGAGGTGGAGGCACCACACACACACACAAAAAAAGAGCCCCCAAAAGATCAATGCTGCTATTGTTTCCTTGAAATAAAAAATTAGTAAAATCACTGTGACAAGTTCAGTTTTAGGTTCTAGGTTCCAGGAGACTCTAAAAGCAAGGGTCTTTGGAATATTTAAACTCACTACATGTGTATAATCATCTAAAAGTTGTGAGGGTGGAACAAGAAAAGCGAGGAACTAAGTGATGCAATGCAAGACCCTGGGCAAGAATAGCACAGACAAACTATCTAAAAACCAACACTGTCCTTGAATTCCTTCCCCTCCCACCTTTTCAATGTAATAATTTGCAGCTAATGACCAACACCTCAAATGCTAATTTCATCTTCAATATTGTTTTGGAAGGTCAAAGACTGGCCACAAATAGCTTAAGAATGAGAATGTTACTCCAAGTCTCATACATCTGCTGAAGCACAGTTAGACACCAAAGTGACTCTTTTTTTAGAGGACACCAAACACTCTGTGATGTCAGGATAACTAATCATGTTGTATTATTAACCTAGCATTTAAAAAGAAAATCTCTTACCTGCATCTTGATAAGAAAACTACTTTAAAAATGATATTAACCACTCTGTCCCTGTTGTCTTATCATAGAAAATAAAGCAGTTTACTTCTGAAATCAGGCATAAAATGCAAGTGTCTCAAATGATCAGCTGGCTGTTTATAAAATGGAATGCGTGTCTATTTCTATTACTTGATAAGTTGTATGCATGCACTGCAGAAACCAGATTGAGAAATCAAATCAAATCAAACCAGATCAGAATGTGACAGCTCCTGAACTGATCTTATCTCACACCTCCTGACTGCACAGAGGCCAAGCTGCTCGATCTAGAACAGCCCAGAGCTCAGACCCCTCTAAACCAGCTAAACTGCAATAAAACACGGGAAAAATGAACTTTCTGTCCAGTTTTTGCAGCAGCTGCCAGGAAAAGAACAGAGATCAAAGTCTGCCTCGGGATGCAGATGTCGCTGAACGCTTACTGCTCTGCTCTGTGGAACGGCAGCTCCTGCAGCGCTTTGTGCCGGGGGTTCCTCGCCTGGCAACGTTCATTAGGAGACTCCACATCAAGGCTCTGACTCTCTCCATCTGTTTGGAGCATACTGCCGGTGTAAATCAGCCCAAAGCAAGTTTATCCCCCCCCTCACAGGACCGGGAGAATCCTCACTTGGCACGGAAACCTCAATTCTCACGTGGTCCCTTTGCAGGGATGTGAAGCAGCTCAGGAAGGAGGCAAGCAGGGGACTGCAGAGCTGTGGGCAGTGGATTCACACAGCTCATCTCTCAGCAAAGAGCATGTTAAGGTGCTTTAATAAGAGGATGTCAAAGTGCTTTTATAAGAGGATGTCAAGGTGCTTTCATTCTTTGTCCCCAGAAACCTGTGATATCTGAACTGCTGCCCTCGGAGAAGCTGAATTGTAAAAAGTCGCCCGGAACAGAGAGGTTACTTGCAGAGGTTCTGTACCTATAATATGGAATGTTTGATACATAAAATAGCTAATGTTTTGTACTGATGCTTTAAGATTCAGCTTTTATATTTTTCAGCCCCTGCACTGCTTTAGTGTGGAACTCTCAAACTCCATACAGTCTGTGAGCTCCTGTTCTCCCATCCTGCTCAGACACAACAAATCCTCTCCAGGCCTGGACTCAAGGACACCTTGTTATCCTGGGCCCTAAAGTATGTAAACTAAACCTCTAACAGGGGGAACAGACCTGGGATAAATTACATTATCACCTGAAATTGTAATTAGATAATTAACCCTGATCTATAAATTGATCAGAACTTATAAAAGTGTAAAAAACTCATGACCAGTCATCCATCTTGAGTGTAGCCTCTCCCAGAGAAGGCTTTTTCTGCCTGAGGTGTGCCTATCGAAAGCCTTTCAATAAATACCCAGTTTATTCTCTTAATCTTGTCTGGCCTCTGTTCTAAGTAGCCTCTGATCAGGCATCAGTACCTACAATGTCGAATTTTTGCCCATTTACAAATCTAATTAAATGACCCTCCACCACCACACAGATCAAACCCTGGCATGCAAACATAGCAACTAGCAAAGACTCAATTTGCAATTTGATGAATTACCAGAATTCTTCTCCTACCCTTTGCTTTTTAGATTTTTTTTCTTTGCTTGATTTTAAACTGAGACTTAAGGCAAAGCAAGCAGAAAGAAAATCCACATGGAATTGTCACACTTTCATTCATATCTGCTAAAGAAACAGCACAGCACTGCAAGGAGTGCTGCAAAGAGAAAGGCTGCACCTTCAGCAGGTGAGGGAAAGGATTCATGGCCACTTTGAATGAAGAGTTGGTTTTAAGGTCTCTTTTTAACAACTTTTTTTTTTAATTTTTAATTTTTTAAAGGTGAAGAATTGCTAAAGACTAGCTAAACTGCCATTAGAAGCTTAGGGACTAAAAATGTGAACATTTTTGTGATGAACAAACAGACACATTGATTTGGTTTAAATTTTGTCCTTTCTCTTTATTGTCCTTTTATCAGATTTTTTTTGGAAACTGAATTTGAATGATTTCTTTCTATATGGTCGAGGTTTGTATATTTATTAACAAGATCAATGTGATTAAGATGATTAATAAGCTACACCAGTTCTCATCCCTGATAGAATGGACAGCAAGGCAGAGATTCAGCAAGAGGCATTTTTAATTTCCACGTGAGGCCTCAATTGGAATTTAAATATTACTTCATCATTGAGCTCTCTGCACTGGGAAAAATTCTGTTGTAGGCAAAAGACTTCATTTTATAGGGTAGGTTTTTTTCCCTGCATATTTCTAGATTTACTTTTCCCCCTTACCTCCCCCTGTCTTCTGTAGCACATCTTGTGAAGGACCTCAGGGAGACCCTCTGCCTATCCCCATGCCTGAGGTAACCTTTAGTGTTCTGAGAGCTTGAACAATGTTTCCTTAAGGAGTTTTATGTCCATTGATAGCCCATAAACAACCCTGGGTCCCGCTATTCCCCTAGAATAAATCAGCATCAGCTCCTTGTCTGCAGAACTAAACTGGCTCGCATTTGCAGTACATTTGGCCAACCTTTTCTTTAGTGATACACAAATCTGAATCCAACTGCCGAAACTTGGAGCTGCATAAAATGCAGGGACTGTGCAGTGCTTCTCAAACTCGGGATTGATGACATTTAAAAATCCAAGTTTAAGGTCTGAAGGGATCCCAAAGAATTCGGTCAAAATGTAGCTAGCAAAAAAAAAAAAAAAAAAAAAGGGCAAACTCCATATAACTTTCTGCCAAAAGCTACACAAAACTCTGAGTTTAACACAAGGTCAAGATAAAAACGGGATTTAGTGACTTTTTACCCATCTGCTTCTTCTCTGTCTCAGTTAAAGAGAGGAAGGGAGACCAAAGACACAGAAAACATCCATGGTAAAAGCAGGGGAACAGAGCCCTTGGCATCACACAGCAGTGATCCACTACACCTGGAAATGCACAGCAGGATAAGGGATGGGAGCAGCCCTTCCCTGGGGATACCTGAGAAGCCCTGGAAAAGCACAGCAGGATAAGGTATGGGGGCAGCCCTTCCCTGGGGATGAGACCTGGAAAGACCTGGAAATGCATAGCAGGATAAGGGATGGGAGCAGCCCTTCCCTGGGGATACCTGAGAAGCCCTGGAAAAGCACAGCAGGATAAGGTATGGGGGCAGCCCTTCCCTGGGGATGAGACCTGGAAAGACCTGGAAATGCATAGCAGGATAAGGGATGGGAGCAGCTCTTCCCTGGGGATGAGACCTGAGAAGAGCTGGAAATACAGGGCAGGGTAAGAGATGGGAGCAGCTCTTCACTGGGGATGAGACCTGAAAAGACCTGGAAATGTACAGCAGGATAAGGGATGGGAGCAGCCCTTTCCTGGGGATAAGACCTGAAAAGACCTGGAAATGCACAGCAGGATAAGGGATGGGAGCAGCTCTTCCCTGGGGAGACCCAAGAAGCCCTGGAAATGCATAGCAGGATAAGGGATGGGAGCAGCCCTTCCCTGGGGATACCTGAGAAGACCTGGAAATGCATAGCAGGATAAGGGATGGGAGAAGCCCTTCCCTGGGATTGAGACCCGAGAGAGTAACGGGGCAGGGGGGTTGTGTTGTCCCCACAGCAAGAGCCACCCAAACCACAGGAGGTACCAATCTTTTTAAATCAATGCCAAGTGCTGCAACAAACTCCTTTGGAGGAAGTGCCAGCCACAGGAAGGCCTGGATTCCCACAATCTGTCCAGAACAGCAAACACCCCAAACCTGAGTGCCTCAGAGGAACAGCTCTGGCGAGCCAGAGACCAGGTTTGCAGGCCCAGCCAAAGCCGCTGCCATTTCTCACTCTCGGGATTTTAACTCCTGTTGCTGCGAGGAGCCCTGAGGCAGCACCCAGCAGGCAAATTCCCAGGTACAGAAGGACCAAGGGCAGAGCTGCTGCACTGCTGGGGTGGTGCCTGGATCCTGGTGAGCACAGACGGAGCAGCGCCCCAGCTCTTCCCCAAATCTCACCCACCCCGTTCACCCCGCTCACATTTGTCACATTGATGCTTGATGTTTTTTGTCTTTTCTTTTTATCCCCTTTTTATACATTTTTATCCCCTTTCCCTTTCTTTGTGCCCTTCACAAACACTCCTTGTCCCTCAGCCCTACATGAGGCTTGGAGGCTGAGACTGAGCTCAGCTTGGGGGGTCTCTGAGGGGAGCAGACGAAACATCCCGACTGTCTCCAAAGCAGAGGCTCCAGCCTTGCACGGAGCCTCCTCTCTGGAACAGGTTTGTTAAACTCGGCTGGAGTCTCACTTGGGGGGATAATTAGAATGGGGGACAGTTCCCTCATTTGTTCAGTTCCTTATTGGGGATTTGAGGTTGATCTGCTCATTTGTGAGCTTTATCCAATTGTATCCACGTTGTACCCGGGGGTGCTGCTCGGCTGTTCCCACCTGTGATGAGTTGTGCCCCTGGGATCCCATTAAACCAAGGGAATGCCCTTTGCCCTGCACTGCTGGGGCTGCCTCAGATTTGTACCAGCCCTTAAGGCATCAACATCCCACGGAGCACCCTCAAAGCAAACTCCTGCTCTGAGCCACTGCTGAGCAGGACTCACTCCTGAGCAAGAAACTCCTGGTCTCTCACTTTCATGATTCCTTCAGCAAGGCCAGGGCAAAGCAGGGAGAAACTGGGGTCACACTTTTAGATTAAATATGCCAGTGATGGTTCCCCTGGCCTGATTATAAACACCCCCCATCTATGATGTGAATAAACAGCTGTAATTGAAGATTTTAACTTTGAAGAAGCTGCACTTCAAACCTTGAAGTGAGCACACAGAGTTGTGGTGCAGCAGCACAATATTTTCCAGGACCTGTGTGTCTCACATCAGCCAATACAGAGGAGGATGAAACTAGGATGTACTGCAAGGAGAGCAAGCAGAAAAACAAGTGAAATCTCTAAAAGAAAGAACTGTCTGGAAAGAAATTTACAGAAATGGCAATGATGCACTTGAATGGAAAGGAACAAGTGAAAATTTGGGATTGTAAAAGTGCTCCAAAAACCTCAGTTAATAAAAAATACCAAAGGATTTACAGAAGTGATTTAAGCAACACTCCCTATGTTTGCTCCATCTCCCACTCCTTCCCAATTCAGATTTCTACTCCCCTTGGGCACTAAAATTCTTTTATTGGGCAATCTTTTCTTCATACTTTTGTGGTGGGTTAAATACCATAAAATTTCTCCATATCACACGCTATCTATAAGTTCATATATATCTATAAGTGTACGCACACCATATTGGGTAAAAACAACCCATCAAAAGCCTCCCATTTTCCATTACAGAAATAACTTTTCAGCTCATTCCCAAGTGTGTCACTGATGGCACCAAATACAGACACACTTTATTGCTTCGCTCAGCTGAATGATTTGTGTAGAAAAATTTCCTCTGGTTTTTTTTTAAACTTTGGATCTTTTCCATAAATAGTGGCTAACCAGAATGCACAAACTGAGGAATGTTGACAAATCTGCCATCAGCTTATAGAAAAATTATCTCTTTCTTCATCATTCTTGTTCTAACTCTTAACACTGTTTAATCTCAGACTTTTTTCAGCAGCTGATAATGATAGCAAACATACTTCTCTGTGAAGTCCTCGGCCACGATTTCTTCAAGGTTATTCACAGTGTTTTCCCGAATCACCTTTAATATTAGTTGATTAGTGCAGTGTAAAATTGATTCCTGACAGATCAGTTTCTAAAATGGCCTAGGAATGGTCTCATCACAGGCAAGAAGAAACCTTCCAGGGCAGGCTCCAATTAAAATCAAAACAATCCCATCCTAGCCCCACACTTAAACGAAATTACATTTCAGCTTCTTACAAAAGCATGAATTGAAATTACACTTCAGCTTGTAAAAAAGAATTATTTTGCACATCAGTTACTTACAGTGGTTTCATTCCTAAATATTGTGCCATTCTGTGTCCTGCTGCTGCCAAACTATCAATAAAATCCTCATCCCTTCTAATTGAACTACAAAATTCTCTGCCTGAACGTGAGCTTTTTATATTCAAGGGGGCTGCAAACCAAGTTCTCTCAGTGCTCAGTTTGGGTTCAATCAAACCCAAACTTCAAGGCCTGCATTTACGCAGGGCTGTGATTTAAAAGCTCGTGGAGAAAGAGCATCAAAATCACCTCTGGCATTTACAATTCTCCTGACATTAAGGCTTGCATGCATGTACCAGCCTAAAAGCCGGAGCATCACTTATTTAAACTCGAAAAATGAAAATCTAAGCTTTCTTGGGAGAAAAATTTCATTCAATCCATTTTCTTCCACTATGAATGGCAGCTTGAAAATAGATGTTATTCAAAGAATATGGGACTAGTGGAGCAAAACCAGTTCATTTCACTGGGTTTTTTGCAAGCATAAGATTATTTTTTTTCTGCAGAATGTGGATGTCTTCTCCACAAAGAATTGCAAGAGGAAGAAAGCACTCAGTGAGCATCCCACTCAAGAGGGCAAATGTGTCTAAGTAATTATTCCTATCTGCAAAGCCTCAACAGAACAGCGCCAAAAAAAGTAAAATCTTGGCAACTCTAATGCAGATGCAATCTCGTTCTTCCTTACCAATAATTCAGCGGCACAGAAAATGTTTCTCCATAAGAAACAATCCACCCTAGAACCCTAGAAAACAAATCAAGGGGAAGGCAACACCCAACCACAGCAACCGGGTTTTTGGGTTTGTACGGGGTGATCATTTCGCAAGGAATTTCTTCACAATAAAAAGCTCTTTACCTCAGCCCAAAAAAAGCCAAGGAAAACTGCTTCCTCCAAACCTGCTCCCCACTTTGTCACCTCCTTGTCATTCCCTTCATTTTTGTGCTCGATGGGAGGTGTTGTCCTGTAGGAAGGAAGAGGCTGTTTCTGGGCAACAACCTGTCTGGGAATTCTGATTGCAGAGACCCCAACCCTTCCTGCCTTGTCCTCGTCACGACAAATCATCACAGTTTGGTGCTGGTGGGGAGAGACAAATCCTGGCTGCACCATTTCCACAGGAACTCCGTGTGTTGGGCGGCTGGGACAAGGTTTGGGCAGTGGGGATGCAGGGGTGGCTCCTGAGAGAGGACAGCAGGAGCTGCCCCGCCTTGGGCAGAGCCAGTTCTGCCTGGCTCCAAAATCAATAAAGAGCTGAACAAACACAACCTGAGCCCGTTTTCCCAAGTTTCCCCCGCGCTCTGGATGCCTTGATACATTCCACACCCATCAACAATTATCTTCTGCGTTTCAGAAGAGGCAGCAGCAGGTTAAAATTCCAATATTTCAGGAAAGTTCTTTTGCTGGCTAGATCCAGTCAAGAGCCAGCGTGGTGCTAAGTGAAAAACAAGCCTTTGGAGGTTTGGATTTTTACCTCGGGAAAACTGTAAAAGAGTGACATCAGTGAGAGTAGTGCAGCTTTTCAAAGGAGGAAAAAGACCAGAGCCTAGCACAGTTTCATAACCATGACAGGTTTCATATTTACAGCAAAACTCTTCCTCTGCACTGACAAAACAAAACAAAACCCACAAACCCAGCACTCACCCACACCACCACCAAGGAATCCAAAACACCGCCTCCAGTTTGGGCTCTCTGCTTTGTGAGTCTCTAAAAGACCATTCATGCCGTGATTCTCCAGCACTGAAATCGGAGCTGAGGCACTGGGGTTCCTGAATCTCCCACTCTTTGTGCGTGAGCACCCTTTTCACAAACAGCAACATTCAAATAAAAACCACACCGAAAACCAACAACTGAACTGGCAGCGATTGCGAAAGGTCTATGAATGGCCTTACCAGGTGAATTTCCAAATCAAAGTGATGCTATCAAATCAAACAAAAACAAAACTATGTCAGAAATACCAGAGGATGTTTTTTCTCGAGGGTGTAGGAAGTAGTGCTTAGTCTGGGCGAGGGGGCTGGCTGTTATTTTGTGTTCGATTTTCTTAGCAGTCCCTTTTTATTCCTCAAGGACTTGAGTTTACAGGCTGCTGAAGCAGTTTCTTGGCTTACAGGTACCGTGACACCAAAGGCATCAGGGCTCCTCGCTGCCGTAGGAAGGAACAGTATCGTATCTCCAAGTGCCAATTTTAATGAAAGCTCATCTCACCTCATCATCCTAATGACAGGTTGTGTAATTCCGTGTCAAACCCCTCAAAATGCTGCCTGCCGCTAAAAACATGCCTTGGCTGTCACTACCTTCCACTTTTCAGGGAGTGATTTTTATTCTCGTGTCTTCTATTTAGTCGAGACTCGGGTTTACCTGATTTCCTTTCCATAAAACACGAGACCTTCAACCACCAGCAGATTGTTCCCTGGGCACACGTTCTGGAATCAAACATTTTGTTTGATTGTTTTGATTTCTTTCCTCCTGCCTCGGTCAGGTTTCAGGAATTGAGCTGCTTGTACTCCTGCCCTGGAGGGATTACCTTAATGACTCGCTTTGTTCAATGTGTTTAGCGCATCCCAAAGTCGATGTGATACGGGGAGAGCCGGGTGGGGGCTGGCGAGAGGGGGAAAAGTCAATCATTTCACCAAGAGCACACACCAGAGGCTGTGCAGAAACTTGTTGGACTGCCTGAAAGCTATTTTAGACTCGTTCAGCCTCTGCCTCCTGAAAATAATCCAATTTCAGTCCCACTCTTTAGTCACTGCACTGGCTCCTGCTGAACTACAAACACACACATTACAGTACAAACCATTTGCACTGTAGAGCCGTGCTTTTCTAGAAAACAGAATAATACATCCTAAATTAAATCATCTCCGCCTCACCCCAGCTTGAATAAAAAACTTCAGTTTTTCAGGTAATGATTTCCTTGATTACAGATCAGAGTTGGGTTTATCGGGGCCCAGAGGAGCTGACCTCAGTCACGGGGTGGATTGTGGTGCTGCATCCCCACCACCAGAGCCTCACCACGGGCTGAGAGAGGTTCTGGAGCTGCTTCTCCAAGCTCTGTCTGCTCCCAGAACTCACAGGTGGCTAAAGAGCACCTGGTTTTTAACCCTCAGCCTTAGAAACTTATTTACACCCTCCAAGCTCCCAGAGAACAGCTCAACACCAGAGCAAAAGTGCAGGAGTGAGGCCAAAAAGTGGGCACAGACTGTAGGGGAGGATGAACGCCACAAAATACCCCAAAAGCCTCTGACCCATTTCCAGAGAGGCTTGAAAGGACAGACTGTACATGAAAATTAATTTGCACAGCAAGTGACAAAGCTGTGAACAAACAGGTACCCCTGCAGTGCCCCCAGGACCAGACCTCTCCTGGGTCACAGCAACACGGCTGGGGTGATGCTGAAACCAGGAATGACATCCCTGCAGCTGGGCTGACACCGGAACCAGCACTGGTGAGCTCTTCTCCTCGCTCTTTTCCCCTCTTTTTTCATATTTTCCTCTCTTTTCCTCTCTCTTTTCCTTTCTCTCTCTTTTTCTCTCTTTTCCTCTCTCTTCTCCTCATTTCCTCTCTCTTTTCCTCTCTTCCTCTTTTTGTCTCTCTTTTCCTCTCTCATTTCCTCTTTTCGTCTTTTTCTCTCCTCCTCTCTTTCCTCTCTCTTTTCCTCTCTCTCTTTCCCTCTCTTCCTTTTCTCTCTCTTTTGCTATCTCTTCCTCTTTTCCTCTCTCTTCCTCTTTTCCTCTCTCTTTTCCTCTTTTTTTCTCTCTTTTCCTCTTTTTCTCTCTCTTCTCTTTTCATCTTTTTCTCTCTGCCCCTCTTTAATCCCTCACTTCCTTTTCCTCCCCCCTTTTCCCATTAATCCAAACCCCACGGCCGTGTGCTTGCACAGCAGCCAGGGACCAACACACCAATTAATTCCCAAAGGTGTCATTGATCAATAAAACTTTCTGATTGTTCGTGGCCCCTCTGATTTCTGTCATCCCTTTGGACCACGAGCATTTATGACTCTCAGGTGTCTCCTTCCCCTCAGGGGTGGGTGGACAGGGGTTATCAAATGCCCAAAATGGGGCCGGATGCTGCAAGGAATGAGAAAATGGGGTTTTCTGAGCTTCCCCACCCCTGTTGTTTATTCTAAGTAGTAAAGGTACTGTGAGAGCTGTCTCTCATCTTTACATCAGCCTGAGCTGAGGGAGGGAGGGGATTCGTGTGGAAAGCCAAGAATAGAGAAAAGAATGAGATAAAAATTCCAATCGTGAGCACCCCCAAACAGCTGGATTTATCCAGAACTCACATCCAGAGCTGGAATTTTTATTGTATTCCTGAGCCTTTCAAAGCAGGAGCAACAGCTCAGCTCCTAAGCCATTCTTAAGCATTGAGAAAGTTTATTTCAGCTTTGTGCCAGAAGCTGGTCAGGATTAAGAGCACTTTTTGCTCATGGCAATTTCTTTTTTATTTATTTTATCATTTTATGAGTAAATTTGTTCTTAATAATTCTCTCTGCAGGGAACAGGAAGACATTTATTTCCACAAGGAGCATTTGTCTTTCCTGGGGGTCCTAGCGGTTACATTAAAAAAAAAAAAGACGAAAAAAAAGAATATAAAAAGTTTTAAAAGAAGGATACATATACACTCCTCTCACTGTGAAATACCATTTTTTTTTTCCAAGTACTGACAGCGAATTGGTTCTTTTAATTCCCAGGCATTTCCAGAACAGCGTGAGACTTGCAAAGGCAAGAGAAAACAACACAGCATAAAAAGTACTGATTAACTTGTGGTGGCTCATTGAGTCAGAATGGGGATCCCTGCCGGGCTGGCTCTAAAAATCCTAAATCATCCTTCCCTCCCAGAAGCACAAAGGATAATTCGATCTCTCAAGGTAACAAAGTTAAGTCCTTTCATCCAAAGTAAAAGTTTTTTAGGGGCGGTGGATCTCGATAAATGGCATTTTTAATTATAAAATCTAATTAAAATGCCCAGCGATAGATCACTAAACAGGTTTCCTTTTGAAGACAATCAGACCCAGCTATTTCTTACAAAACAGCCCCACAGGTTTCTGTTAAAAATCATTTTCTACTTGGTCCTACTTCCTTGTTTTGCTGCTGGCTGCAGTTTTAATTGCCCAGATTGGAAGGTGGCACCATCAGGCTCCTCAAAGCATCACCACAGAATAAAAACCTTCCACCAGCTGGGAGCTCTCCGGTGTTTTTCAGTATCCATTGGTTCCTTTCACCAGAAGCTGCTGAAATTCCCACCCACTTCTTGAGATCTTTAGCGCTTTCAAAAAGTAAGTTATTGCTCCCTGAATTATTTTAATCATTTTATTGCCAGTATTATTTAGCAGGGGTGGGATGGCACATGACGTGGATGGTCAAAACACCTAGAGACACTTCCATTCCATTTTGCCCAGAAGCATTCCTGTGCTTTTCATTTTTCCTTTCTTTTTCTTTGTTTCTTGATAACATGCTGTGAATTCTTGTTTGGAAACCACCAATACAGTGACCGAGTCACCAAATCATTCTGTTCAAGTTTTTTTTCTGTAACTGTCCCAGCCTTTTCCCCAGTTTTAGTCTTTTCTCACTACAAAACTTCCTCCTCTTCATTCACTGTGGTTGTTCCCATTCTCCTCCAGGAATCTGAGTTTTGAGGAGTTTAATGCCAGCTCCCCCCCTGTTTAGCTGGTAGATGCACGCAATCTGTGATTTTTGAACTTGCATCTCTTTACACTCCCATTTGGCGTTCAAATCCTGGTTTTTTGCACCTAGCTGATTCCAAATTATTCAGCTGATGCACAAATTCATCTCTGAGGTTTTCTTTACATCCCCTGCGGGACAAGCAGAGGAGAAGGAAGCCAGAATGAAGAAATATGATTTCTCTGGGTGTTTCTAAGCTTTCCTGCGAGTTAGAGAGATTTTATAATCAATTTTTTCCCTTTGCAGGAGACTTTAATGACCAAATCCTGCCTTTCCCGTGCTGCAGCTGTCACACGTCACCTCTTAGTGTGTGCCCAGCCTTATCTCAGTGGGTTTGCTCACAGAATAACACTTCGCAAATAGGGCCTTGAACCCAGGCCCTGAAATAACACAACACCAATTAGCCCGAACGCTGAGGAATGAAATTGCTGGAGCCAGCTGTCATTAGCCAGAGCAGGAGGGGGAAATGGCAAATTTTGTCTTGGGAATATGACATTAAAGTAGCAAAATATTAAATTAAACATTGTTGTGCTTTGGTAAATGTCAACAACTACCTCAGTGGGAGAGTGACAGGCCTCTGGCAGAGGGACTCAGTATAAAAGAACAGATTTCAAAAAGAATCTGTTTTACTCTTTGCATGGAACTGTCAACACAAGTCACAAAGGCTGACAGACAGAAATGAGATTAGGAACAGCCTTTTAAAAATCCCGTTATCCTAGGAAATCAATAGGAAATAATTAACTAATAAATTACAGGGATTCAGTGTTCTCATGCAACCCTTCATTCCTAATTTCATTAAAAACAATAGAGATATTTAGTACTTTAGGAAGACACAGAAGCAACAATCCTGCCCTTTGTCTGAGCCTCCAATATATAAAAAACCAACTTCCTGTGCAAACACAGCTCAGAACTGAGGATCCTCTCACAGAAAAAGGCATTGATAATGTTGTAGGTTTTCTCCTTACTGTTATCAGGACAGTCACTTTGTGTTCTGTCTCGGTGTCTGTACAAATATCATATAGATAGAAAATTAAATATACATCTATACATATATACATATATATATGTGTGTCAGCAGTGAATACATGAGTTGTCCAATATACATAATCCAGGCCAAGCATCTTCTGTACAAGTAGCACTTCATAAAATAACGCAGAGTGATAAGCAAAACTTATGTATCTGATTTATTCCACGAGTTCAAATCAGAACTCACAGCTGATCCCTTTAAGATACTGAAACCTCACCAGAACATCAGATTTCTGGAACTTGTTTTTGATGCCTCCAGTGGCATCCATAAATCTGTAAAAGCTACTGAGCTTGAATCTAAGAACCCAAAACTGCACGATGAAGTTCTAGCCTGACATTTCACTCTGCACCTCCTTAAAGGCTTCTGGGCCTCACTTTCTACTCCAAACTGACTCCTGTCATCTGCTGCATGAAAAAAAGGCTGCTTAGCCAGAAATATTCCTAAAATCTATCTCTCACTAGGGCCTATAGTTGACCCCTCTGTACCACACACACCTTTTGCGTCATGGATTTTTGTAATGTGCAGGTGAAAAACCAGCACAGTGCAGAGAGACTTTAAGGCCCCACAAACAGGAATACCTTCATCACCAGCTGCCAGTGGTTTTGTCCCCATATTTTCCCACCAAAACACAGCACCAGCAGCTAGAAAAATAAACTCAGAAAAAAAGGTTCGGTGTGTGGGTGCATCTAAAAAAGTTGTTCTGATTTACAAAAAGCATTTACCACTTACACACTGTTTTGAATAACGACTCTGTTCCAATTTATCCATGAGATACCAAATAATGTAAGTGATTATTTTGATACCACTGAACCAAGACTGTTCTTGCAGCGATATTAAATCAGGCATTCATTTCTCAGATTAGCTGGCAGATCTCCAAAACCTGCAAGCTGAAGATGAAATAAAGGATGTTCGAGGGAACACCCAAATGTTATCCCTCAGGTAAGAGCTACCAGGAAGAAAGTTCAGCCAATGCAAAGCATTTTATGAGCAATAATTTGTTCATTTAGAACTATCTAATTTCTTTTTTTTTTTTATTGAGGGATTTTTTCCCCTTCATTGTGTTAGGAAGAAGTCCCCTGATCATTTTCAGTGTGAGATCTGCAGGGAGAAGTGACAGCAGCAAGGGCAGCACCATCAATATTATCACCCTGTGCAGCTGTTTCCCTGTGCCACCACAAAGAAGAGCAAATTCCCTTTTTAGCCAGCCTAAAGCTGAGCCAGGCTGCACATGTAAACACATTCTGCTTTTATTTCCTCAGCCTATCAGCCACAAAGGACGAACTGAGACACAAGAAAAGGGACAAGCACCAGTGGTAGCCTGTTAGATCACAAAATGCATTTCTTGTACACAGGACCTCGGAAAACGAATGTCACTAAATGCAGGAGATTGCCAGCTAAATAGCATTGTAATTGCTAATTTGGCAGACGTGGTTTTAATGAGGCCGGAAGAGAAATCCTTTTCCACTGGTGTAGCTGAAAACTGTGAGCTGAGACACAATTACTTAATCTGCAACGAGATTTGTTACATAAATCCACATAAAGCCATTGCTAAAGGGTTTCTACTCCTTCACCCTCTGTTACTTCTCTTACATCAGCCTTCTCAGAGATCCCTTATAACAGAAGAATCATAATGTCAGGGTAATTATCAAATGCCAAGGCCTTGGAAACTGTCCTGCTTCCTCAGATACCCCTGCTTTTAGTTTGAATTCATGGCTTTGCTTCCTTTCCTCATAAACAATAATCCATTTGCTTACTGAGACCTTTCCTTGTCTTTTTCAAATTCCAGAGAATTTTTGCTAATTACAGCATTCAATGTGTTTGCACTCTCCAGACAAGAAGCTCAGCCTGGAAGAGGAGGAAACAGGAAAAGAGAAGGGGGGCAGCAGGGTTGTGTGAAAGAAGGAAAAAGATGAAGAAATCCTCACAGTGCAGGGCCAAGCCATCACTCCAGCAGAAGACTCAGCGAGAAATGCTTCCCCACAGTGTGGATGCTGCTCCCTGATGATAAAATAAAGCTCTTGGAACCACACAAATTCCAAAAGCTTATGCTGACTCCCTTTGATCCACACATCTGACAAATTCAGCAGCATCTCTCTTGAAGGAAAGTGAATTTTTTGCAAAGACTGGAACCATTCCACTTCACCAGCTCATCTGCTGGGTGGGTGAGGAGCTGCCTGGATGCTCACACTCGAGGGGTTGTGGTCAGCAGCTCAATGGCCGAGTGGAGACCAGGCAGAAGTGGTGTCCCCAGGGGTGATTTTGAAGCTGTCACTCTTCCACAGCTCTGTCTGTGACATGGGCAGGAGGTGGAGGGCACCCTGGGCAGGTCTCCTGGCACACCCCGCTGCGTGTGCGGGCTCTGCAGGGAAGGGATGCCATCCCCAGGGACACTGAGGGCGGGAGAGCCTCGGGAGAACCTCTGGGAGCTCAGCAGGGCCACGAGCAAGGTCCTGCCCCTGGGCTGGGGCAATGCCCGGCACCAACCCCGGCTGGGCAGAGCACGGGCTGGGAGCAGCCCCGAGGAGAAGGACTCGGGGCTGTTGGGTGCCCAGAAGCTCAGCAGGAGCCAGCAAAGGGCACTCCCAGCCCAGAGAGCCAAACGTGCCCCAGGCTGCACCCAGAGCCTGGGCTGCACCCAGAGAGCCAAACGTGCCTCGGGCTACACCCAGAGAGCCAAACGTGCCCCGGGCTGCACCCAGAGAGCCAAACGTGCCCCGGGCTGCACCCAGAGCCCCGCGGGCACAGGGCAAGGGAGGGGATTCTGCCCCTCTGCCCTGCCCTGCTAAGACCCCACCTGAGCGCTGCATCCAGCCCTGGGCTCCCAACAAAAACAGGGCACAGAGCTGCTGGATTGAGTCCAGAGGGGGCCACAAAGATGCTCAGAGGGCTGGAGCACCTCTCCAGTGGACACAGGCTGAGAATTGGGGCTGTTCAGCCTGGGGAAGAGGAAGTTCCAGGGAGATCTCATTGTGCCCTTCCAGTACCCAAAGGGGGCCTCAAAGCAGCTTTTTACAGTGATAGGACAAAGGGGAATGACTTTAAACAGAAGAAAGTCGATTTAGATGAAACATTAGGAAGAAATTCTTCATGCGAATGTGAGGAGACATTGGAACACAGCCTGGAGAAGCTGTGGCTGCCCCATCCTGGAAATGTTCCAGGCCAGTTTGGATGGGGCTCTGAGCAGCCTGATTTAGTGACAGGTGTCCCTAAAGGAGTTTGGAACCAGGTGATCTTTAAGGTCACTTCCAAGCCAGGCCATTTTATAATTCCTCAAAATGTACCCTGAACCATTCCCTGTTTCCTTTAATAACACGTCCAGAGAAGTGTTACCCCTCTTTACAGTATAAAATGAAAAAAGGTGAAATGTTCTTGTCAACAAAAATAACATCTTAAGAGCCTGGTGTCAATGATCTTTAGGCTGTGTCCTGCTCTTTTACGAAACCTTATGAGAAAATGGGGGAATTATTGAACGACTCAGCAGCTGTTTCAAGGCTGTTCAGATGTGAACATCACTTAAATTATCTCAGGTGATTCTTTTTGTTACAGGCTCCGAAGAGACTTTTTCACTGCTGTCCCTCACCCCCATAAAAACACTCACAGAAAAATGAGGTTACAGGGCCAAATTCCTCCTACCTGTTTGGACTGGGGATTAGAATTCCAGGGCAATGAAAAAAACCCCAGGCCAGCAGCTGAGGATGTGCACAGCCTGACAGAACACTGCCAGAGAAAAAAGATCAGAGCTGTGAACTCGGGTGGGGATCAGACCAGGCAATTCCTGTGCATTGCTCTGTGAGTTGGGAAAGAGGCACCAAAAGTTGGTCCCGGGCAATACCAAACTAGAGGGTCAATTTAAAGAGAATAAAAACCAATTCTGCCCCTCCTGCTGTCACCCCACGCACAGAAAGACACCTGGCAGAACCCTCCAACTCCTCCAACCAGCAGCACAAATGTGTCTCTTTTTTTTTTTTGTGATGACAAATCGGTGTTTAGCCAACTCTCACTGCCCATTTGGTTTCCTAAGTGCAGCATTTGGCAGCAATTTTTTTCAGAATTTCACCTTAATTTCAAAGCATTTCTGCCATTTATCGTGTTCATTTTGAGCTATAAGTTAAGAGATTAGTGGAAATTATACCTGGGACGGACCTCTGGCTTCATGTATGCAACTTTATTAGAATAACTAGAACAGTACTAGCTAGGATAGTTTGAATAATTCAATAATTAGAATTCAGTAGTTGGAATTATTCCCAAATCAATTTAATAGTAAGAAGAATAATTCAATAGTTCCATATTAAGAATAATTAGAAAATTAAACTGTTATTTTCAGCATGTGCGGCACAGTCACTTTTGTCCAAACCACCTCTCTCTTGCCTGTGCTGTTGAGAACAAGTGAGGCAAATGAGAAACAGGGCAGCAAAAGGAGAGCAGGAGAAAATAAAAATAAAATTTTATTTTACCTGTAAAATACTTGAGGCTATTTTTATTTTTTATCTGTTAAAGCTGATGCTCTTCTGGTTGTCTCTGGGTTAAATATTACTGAAAGTTTGGCACAGCACTGATTGATAACTGATGCCAATATTCTCCTTGTGTGTGTCCTACGCAGAGGATGAGGAATCACACCTCTTTTTTTTTCTACATTTCTACTACATAAACTCAAAGTATAAGAATAGCTTTGCCTTGGAAAATAGTAATCAAGGAAAGAACAGCATTAAAGAGGAAAAAACCCAAAATGCCAACAAGAAAAACAAAAGAGAAAGGCAAGAAAAAAAGCAAAATTACTCTTTTTGGATATATTTTATATTGATCCTTCTAGCCACAGTTAGAAAAAATAAATAGAATGAAACTAAGCCTAGGGAAAAGAAGAATTTCATATATTAAAAAGCGAATTAATGATGTTACAACACCACGGGTGTATCTCTTAGAAAATACTTGAAATGACCTGCGTATTTCTGCTGTTACGAAGGCGCCTGATTTATCATATTCTGTGGATTTTAATTGCATTACTCTAGCTCAGGGCTTTTCCTGGACTTAAAAATTATCATTTTCCTGTATCTTCCCTTGAGCGCAACACAAGCAAGAGGGAGCTGTCACTGTGGGCTCCACACCACAATTTTTGGAAAACCTTCTGGAACTCCTCCTAATTTCTGTGCAGCAGCAACCTGGTCCAGCTGAGGGATCCTCTGCTGAGGGGAGCGGCAGAAGAGCTCAGACCCAGGCAGGCAACCCCACTGCCTGCCTGTTTAGCCCCAAAATTTAGACTTTTCTCCCTTGCCAGAAAGATAATGGCAGGATTTATGCCTGTCCTGAAGATAAGAGGGTGAAAGCTGCAGAGAGGAGTCAGCAGTAACACTTGTGAGCCCATAGGTTCCAGGAAAGACTGATTTCATTTTTGTCAAGTTTGCCTTCCCACAGCCTCCTCGAGCCCAGTCTCAAGGAAGCAGAGCACCCATTCCACACCCAAAATCGACTCTGCCATTCCACCACCTTTGCCCAAAAGTCATTTCCTGCTTTGTTTCATCCACATTGATTTTTGAGGGGCCCATTTGCGGTGTGCACATTCAAAAGAATAAAAAATTATCTCGTGCACATGTTCTCTTTTCCCCCATTGTTTTCCTCAACTCTGATAAGAAAACTAATTAAAATTGTTGATTCCTTCGAAAAGTAGAGCTGGAATGTTCTAAATACAATGAACTCTGCTAATGGCAAGCCTTGAAGTCAAGAGCATCTTTTCAATCGAGCAAAATGGTTGATTTTAGTTCTTGAGCCATCCTAAAGCAGCCAGGGATGCAGGATGGAAAACCTGAATAGAAAATCAGGATGGCCCTGATCCTATGCAATATTGTCCACTGAGTTAAAGAAAAACATTATCTGGGGGAGAAAGCAACAATTTCTGCTGTTCCAAGAAGTCTAGCAGCAGAGTTAAAGAGCAATGTGCCAAGCAAAGATGGCAAAATATGGAGTTCTTAGAACGTAAAACCCCAAGAAAAACAAAATTTTACACACACACATCAATCCTCTCGCTTTGCTCCACTTTTAAATAATTCTACCAAGTGCACAATAAATATTAAAATGCTGCTTTTTAAAAAAAAAGTTACTGAAAGGAAACTTTCTTGCCACTGTCCAAAAAAGTCAGGCTGCCTGTTGTGGCCTGTGCACAGCCCATAACACACAACCGCTAATGACTGGTGAGCCACTCGGCGTCCTCGCTAATTTCTTTTTGCAAATATCAAAGAAATCACCCAGCTGAAAAGCAAGAGATTAAACCAAAAATTAACTTCATCCATCACTCCTTATGAGCCATGCAAAAAAGCCTTCAGAGGGAATAAATCTTCGTGTGAGAGACTGCAGCTGCCGAAAACTTTCCGTGCCCGAGGAGCGTGAATACCTCGGAGCTTGAACGCTTCTCTGCTGACATTTTGCTCTTTTGATTAAATTTCCTGGGCTGTTGTGGATAATATGAAACAGTGGCGAGTTGCTGTTGCATTTCCAAAGCGCCTTTGCTGTATAAACACATCAGCAGCCTATTTAAATTCTCCGATATGTTATTGCTGGCCCGCAGCTCTTCTGAGGAGCAGCAATAAGCTCGAGGAGCGTGTTTATTAGCACTGCTAACATACAGCAGTAATTAGCAATTACAGCGCTCTCCTCGGGTGCAAAACCTTCCAGGAGTCTCAAGGAAGAGCCTTTTTTTTCCTTCAAAGTACAAAGAGGAGCTCAATCTTTTTCTTATTTGTAAAAGACACGATGCTGAGGATTAGAGGGAGATAAACAGGGGTGTTTTACAAACACGGACTAAAGGGATTTGCCAAGGGCACAGCTGGAATCACCAGGACACTGGGGTCTGAATTCAGCTTCCAGTTCCAGAGGCGGGAGCGATTTAAAAGAATAAAGACAAATAAATGAATAAATGAATAAATAAATAAATAAGCATTATTTTTCTTATCCTTTTAACTAGAAATCTCCAGGCATGCAGTGAAGCATTCTGCTCGGGTTAGGTGATCTGCAGAGCTGACAATCATAGGGGATACTCTGAATCTTTGAATACAGCAACTTTATTCTCAGTGAAAAGCCAGAGATTTTTGAACACCGGTGATTCTTGACAGAAAAGGCGTCCTGAGGATTTATTTCCGCGGCTGTCAGAGCAGACAGACGAGTTTCCTAAGGAAAACACCGCTAATGCTCCTTTCAGAAGAGCGATTCACACCTCATCCCCCTCGCTTTGCAGGGGCTCTGCTGGGATGTGTTTAACAGAGTGGAATGGGCCCGAATCACAACTCCAGCTGATGCCTTGGAGAGGCTCCCTAGAACAGAGGCCAGACAAGATGAAGAGAATAAAATGGGGATTTATTGCAGGGCCTTCAATAGGGACACCTCGGGCAGTCAAAGCCCTCTCTGGGACACCCAAGATGGACCCGGGGTCACGAGTTTTCTACACTTTTATAAGTTCTGATCTATTAACATATCAGGGTTAATTGTCCAATTACAATTTCAGGTAATGAGGTCATCACCCCAAGTCTGCCCCTCCTTTTAGAGGTTTAATTTCCGTATTTTGGGGCCTGGAACAACGACGTGTCCTTGAGTGCAGGCCTGGAGAGGATTTGTTGTGTCTGAGCAGGATGGGAGAACAGGAGCTCCCAGCCCGTGGGGAGTTTGAGAGTTCCACACTAAAGCAGTGCAGGAGCTGAAAAATATCAAAGCTGAATCCTAAGGCATCACAGCAACTACAGAGCCTGGTCTGTAACACCCTGAACATCTCCAGCTCTGACTGGGGTCAGGAGCAGCCCAGATCCCTGCAAGTGCTGCTGAGCTCCTGACGGGGCTGTGCCCAGCGAGAGGGAGGCTCTCAGAACATCTCCATTTCTGCAGGACTCACCCTGCCCGGGTGAAAGTCTTGCAGGAGCACCACCACAGCCATGGAAACGCCAAATTCAGCTTTTCTCAGCTCAAACGTGAGATTCAGAGGGCCTTGGGCCCTTCCCAAACAAGACCTCCGCTCTTTGCACACACTGTTCATTTCTTTCCCCTTGAGCACAAAGGAGAATTTACTATAAAGGCAAATATTTGTTTAATAAGGCTGCAAGATTGAATTCAATGATTTTTTCTAAAAGCAGGTGTGGGCTTTGGGCACTCACTATCAAAAGAGAAGTAGAGACAAGTTCTTCGTCAGAAGATTGCTTTGCACAAAGCTGCAAAATCAACTTTAGCCAAAGCAGTTGAGTTTTCTAACAGCACTTCGCCCCAACAAATGCTTCATGGACAAAAGCAGGTGAAGAACCTGCTTCTGGCTTGTTTAAAACCAAAATAAATAACAAAAGAGGTGCCCTTCTGTGAACCTGGCCTCTGCTTGGGGTTTTCCCAGGCTAACACATCCCAGCACCAGCCACAGGACCAGTCCTGCACGTTTTAAGGTTCTCAGGACTGTGGTGACACAACACAAATGCCTGACAAAGCCAGGCTGGGATTATAAATAAATCTGAAGGAAACCCATTTCTTTACTGGGGTAACAATCTGTTTTTGTCAATGCTCAAAAACAACTCCGCTCCTGAGTTACATCTCCTGGCAGAAAAATGCCCCAAAGCAAAACTCCTGCTCGCTTCACATCCTGATGGCAGAAATGTGGCTGTGGACTAAGGGATGGCTGTGAGAAAAGCATACTCAGAACTAAAGTGTCTGAATAATCTTATTTTATTCAGCATTTTGAACCCACATCCTAGAACTGAGCATCCCGCATTGCACCACGGTTTGCAGGTGACCGGAGGTATTAGGGAAGCAAAATAATAAATTTTTTTTTGTTGTTGTTCAAAAGGTTCCTTTTTCACAAATTACAGTAGGAAATTACAGCTATTTGCAGCAATTTCTCCTCCCACCTCCTTTCAGTGATGAAGTTTGAGTGGGGGTGACAAACACAGCTGAACAAAATCTCAGGAACTATGGAATCAGCGCTTGTGACACTGTTTGTAATGAGGTTCCTCCCTTTGTGCACCAGGAGGCTTTGTGGTGACCCAAGTTTTAAACATATTATCCTGAGAGAAATGAGGTGCACATGTAAGCGGTTTACCACAGAGCAAATCACATCTGTAGGGCTGCTTAGACTGGTGTGATGGTTTCTTCACAGACTGCCAAGGAAATTTTCCCAAACAAATCAGTTATATTCTGGAAAAAAGCATTTTATTATTCTTTATCTATCACTGTATCAGATACCTCCAGTAGTACAGAAACTGCAGAAAGAAGCAACCAAAGTCTGTTCTAAACTAGAACTGAAACTTGTACTTTCTGTACTCTTACACTGTTACCCGTTTATGAAAAAACAATATCAATTACTTCTTTATTTATATTGTATCCCTTTAACTGACCACTCAACCTTTTACTCTATCAATACATACTGTCATCTCTTCTTCTGGGATGTCAGGATCTGAATCTCTGCTCATGAACATATTGCATAAGAAAATTAGATTTATTATGCAAACTAATTCTTCGTTCACAGAAGTCCAGTGCCAGTGCAGAAAGAAGAAAGAGAAAGGTGCTGCCAGCATCAGCGAGATGATAAGAGGTGACCTCTCACTCCTGCTGGGTGACACGAAATGCTCTGGTCAGGAGGGGCGAGACTCACTCCTGCCAAGCACCAACGAGCAGGGATTGCAAAGAAAAAAAGCTGCTCTGTGTCAGCTTTCGAGCCTTTCCTGCCTCTCCGTGGCTCCTGAGAGCCCGGGTCTGCCAGCACCTCCAGCCTGGCAGTGTTTTCTGAAGGGGACACCCAAAAATTGTGCAGTTCCCCTGCAGCAAAAGAGTAAAGGCTCCTCTTGAGCTCGAGAGGCTGAGTGCAGAGAGCAGGAATTTCCTTTCTCCCCAAAATCTCCCAGAGCCCCAGGAAAGGGCAGCTGCACATTCATTAAATATCAGCACTCGGTGGCTTTGCTGGGTTTGAATTCCGTAAATCCTGCAGTTCCATGGGAGCAGCAGATGGACAGAATTCATTATGGAAGAACTTTGCGAAAGTGGCGGGATGAGAGATGATGGGTGCCCTTTTTCCATAAGACACTGAGAAATCTTCCAATTCCAGCATCCTGTTCCCTCAGCACTTTCCCAAAGATGCTTCTAGTTGCACAGGAATAGAAAATCAATTTTCCCAGCAGTTAAATTTTAAAAAATGTTCATGGAAAAATTTATGCAGCATCCTGTTTGAATCTTTTCAAATGTGCCCTGGTATAGATGTCACTGACAATTGTTCTTTAATTAATAATTTTGCTTTTATGCTGCATTCAACAAGTGTCTTACTACCTGACAGAGAGAGAAGGAGCAGAGAATGGTAACAAAGAAATCAGAAAAAGAAATAGAAGACAAAAAAAAAAAGAAAAGGAAAAAATCTGGTTTCCAGTATAAATTTGAATTTTTGAATTTTGTGTCACCCAACTTAGCTCACTATAAGCCCTATAAAGAACAAATTATATATCTTATTCTTCACCAATAGACAGCAGGGAGAAGGGAAAACTCTTTACCATCAGTCCAGTCACACCAGAAAAAAGTGAAAATGTGGACTGTGCTCTGCACAGGGGATTTTTGTTTCACAGTGGTGAAAATTAGGAATAAAACTGCAGAGTAGGTGCCCAGCTCCAGCAATGCATCTGCCACACAAACCTGACTTCAGCTGGAGCAGAATAAATTAAAGAACAGAATGCTTGGAAAGCATCATCTCAGGAAAAAAAATCTGATCATAATAGAGTAGCTGTCTGCAAGAAAATAGAAATAATCCATCTGAATGGCTGACATTCTGGCAATAAAATATGAGGTTTCTCAAAATTAAATGCTACATAGTCGATTTGTGAGTTTTAAAATATTTTCTGAAAAATCATCCTTGTGCAACAAAGTTTTTATCCATCCAGTTGATAGATACAAATGAATATCTTATTTCCTTTGTTGATGTATTTATTAGTTAAGATTGATAGTAATAAGAGTACAATACATTCCTATTTATGAGTATTTTCATTTTTAAAGTTTTAATCTGGCCTCTTATTATTTTCGGCAGCAACACAGTCTGTGAACTTAAAAATGGAAAAAGCAAATCCTGTATGCTGCTGTTCCTTCAGCACCAGCTCGCTTGGTTCCACATCAGGGCCTGGTTTTAAACAAACTTCTCTTTGGGAAATCCAAGCAGCAATAAATTATTTGTTTCACTGGACTTTTATAAGGCAGGATTTTCCACCCCATAGTACGAACAAAGATTCTAAAGCGAAGCTCAGGTTTCAGGATAAGTGACAAAAAGAAAGAATAAAAATACAGGAACTATCAAAATATCACAATACTGAGTGGCAAAGGTGTTGAAATTTTGAAAACAAACAAAAAAAAAACCAACTCCAAATTTCTTCCAGAACAAAACAAGCCTGTGTGGGCTGTTGTAAGAATCTAGCCTAGAGCTGCTCTAATATTTGCATCCAAATTCTCCTTAGCCGGAGCAGAAATCCAATTTTGATCCTCCCTTGCTCGATTCCAGCAAAAATCAGAAGCCATAGAGAAAGCTTCAATATGGTCCATTTCCAGAAAACCCCTCAGGTATTTTTTCCAAGGAAAAAAATGGCATCATGAGCTTCCTTCCCCAAATCAGCACCTCCTGAGCCCCTTCCTGTCCTTAGGGAGGGCAGAGGGCATTTCCCGGGAGCACAGGATTGCGCTGGGGCATGGCACAGCTGGATGTGGGGGAAAAGGAGCCACAAATAACAGATAAAAATGGGAAATGGTGCATAAACCAATTGCCAAGGACAGGACGAAGCCAGTTTTGCTGTTGAAGTGACACCCTGATGACGCTCGTGTGAGTGAGAAGCATAAAACCAGCCCAGAAACAACAGGCAAATTAAAGCCCAAGTTCGGCCAAAGCTCCCAAAACTAAAATAAAATAAACTCTATCCTGTCTAAAAACATGACTTTCCTCCTAGGCCTCAATCTCAGTTGCAAGCAGCAGAACATTTGCTTCCCCTTTCTTTTTTCTTGGCAATTTGCATCATGAAGTCTTGAAGCCAATAAAGGATTCTTGTGGTTCCAGCTGTTATTTTTGTCATGTGCCAACTTTAATCAGGTTTTGAGCCCAGCTGAAATACACCTGGAAGGGAAAGGGGTTTTCTCCTCACCTCAGAGGGCTCTGAACGAGATCGTCTGTCCTCAGAAAACCTCAAGCAACCACAGGAAACAGCAGGGAAGGAGAGCAAGGAAAAGAGGAAAAGGGGAAAAAGTCCTCTTCCCCCAGCAAGAGGTTTATAAGCAACAAGCAGCCAACCAAAGCAACCCCACCAAGCACAAGAAGAGAAATGGCTGCAGACCGAGCTCATCCTGCAGCTGCACTTCTGCGTTATTGAAAATCTATGCAGCAAATGGATCTGGCTGAAAAGATGGAGTTCCCAGGCTGGGGAAAGGGGAGGGAGTCTCCCCCTCCTCACGCGAACAAACAAATTTATTGTTTTGCTCGTCCCACTTGTCACTGCGAACCCTCACAGGGTAAGATCTCCAAACCATTGAGTGTGTACAATTAACTGACATTCTCATTAACTTTTTGTTTTTCTTCTGGAGAAACAGCTATTACTCTTCACTGCTTCACGCAGCATCCTAACAATTGCTGCATCTCATCAACTTTGGCTGTGGCAGAAATTTAGTCAATAACATGCTGGGCTTAAAAGAAACCCTTAGCAGAAACATTTTTAAAAGATAATCAGGTTATTGGAGCTCTTAGGATCATTCGTCTGCAAGTAAAAAAAAAAAAGCCCTTTTTTCTTCTGCATAATGCAGCTGGGCAAGCTCCTGTCTAAGAACTAAAATTAACAATGCAAGAACTCACAGGGGAATGAACGAGGAGCGGGTCACAAGATCACCAAAAAAAGAACATTTATGGCTCTCATTTTAGACTTAGGATGCACAACTGCCTCTCTGCTCAGGTTCCAGGATTCTTTTTCATCCCCTTGGTGTAAAATGCAGTTATTCCTCTTGGCACAAAGCAAGCTCCTGAAACTACAATGGGGACAATTGAAAGGACTGCAAGATCCTGCTCCAGGTTCTCCCCATGCCTCTTAGAGCAGCAAAATCCCAGCAAAATTCACTTTGCACAGTTCCGTGCCTACAAATTGGGTCAATTGTTCTACATTTCAATTTTTTTCCCATATTTGACAGGCGGATGCACCTTAAGAAAGGTTAAAATAGAAACTGTATATTTGAAACCTCTAATCCCATTGCAATAAAACCTAATTTTATCAAGACAAACCAATTTGATGCATACCTGTGCTTTTATTGCAACTACAACTACAATTGTCTCAGTACACTTTTAATTAATGAATGATTTTAATAACTGTAACTGCAAGACCTGAATGGGTCTGAAAAGCATAAAGTAAATATACAGAAAAGGAAGACCACAGAGTGGCTGACTGTGAAAACTGGGGGTTTGGTGCTGCAGAGTGATCAAAAGTGTAATTTTATCTCCTGCACTAAAAGCAGTGGGTTGTCATCTTCCCCAGGAAATAACCCTGCCAAGAGTGGTGTATTCTGGCTGGAGATTGTCACAGGTGTTTCCTGAATGGAGGGGAAAGCAAAAGTAGAGGGTTCCTAGTTTCGTTCCGCCTCTCAAACAAATTTTCTGCAATATGTTCATCTTTTCACCCCAGCAAAACTTCTCTGTCTTTGCAGCCAACGTATCCCTAATGAACTCTGCTCCTCTCATGTCTTTGGTTCTTTTTTCTGATCTCATTTTCCTCTGCAGCTTTCATTCTTTTTATTCTGCTTCCCCTCTCCTTGTCCAAGCACTGTCAAAGTTCTCTCTCCAGGACGTTCGGTACCTTAAATTTTGCAGCCACCATCAGTCCCATTCAGTACTCTCCTACCCAAATCAGCACTTAGACGTCCCTTATTTTTTCCAGTTTCATGTTCCCTCCTCCCTCTGCTTCTCCCAGTCCATCAACATGTTTAGAATCCCCATCAATTTTAAGAATTTTTCATCTATAAAGCACAAAATTATCTCCAATGTAGACATGAGACAGCAACGGCCTGGGATGAGCCACGGAAGCACACAAGGGATCAGCATTTTGAAATATTTTGTCTCTCACCAACATCTAAGTTTCATTCCTTATTTACCCTCATTTAAACCTGATGGGTTTTTTTAATTAAAACCCCAATTACCTATGAAATTATGAACTGTTTTATCTATGGTGCCTGTAAAGCACGATGTAAGGAAAAGCAAGAAACATGCGCCCAATAAAACAGAACTTTTTCCCTTTAATTAATTCATGCTTACAAATCTCAAAGTTCTTTTCCATGTCGACCCTCCAGATGGTCTCGTAAATAAGTAAGAGCTTGGGATGCCATTTTTAGAAACAAGTTATATGAGAGATGTAAAGCAGAAAGGGTCCTGAGAGGGTGACATCATTTATGGGCAATGCTGAGGAGAGGGCCTTTTGGGATGCAAGTCACAAGGTAACCCACATTATTCCCAAAATAGTTACTCTCTAATATTCTGGAATTTGATGGGAAGCCAGAGGAAGATAATGCCATCCAGGACTGGCAAAACTGTTAAATACATGAAGAAAGTGAAAGTCTTTTTCCTAATTAAAATATCGATATGATATGGATTTTTAATAAGGGAAATCAAATTTCCCACTGCTTAGATGGACTTCTCCTCCTGGAGGAACCATCAGAAGAAAAGGCTTCTGTTATTTCTCACATAATAAAGAAGATTTATCACTTGGTGATGAAACCGTGCAAAGAACCACCAGCAAAGCAAAGTTATCAGAGAGAATTTTACAGGGGAGGAAAAAGAAAAAGAAAAAGA
>VYZT01040887.1:0-11717 GCA_013400735.1 Pomatostomus ruficeps
GGAATATAAAATATGGAGTATGGAATATTCCCTGGAGGGCCGGGCTCCCGGGCACCCCGAGCTCACTCACCAAGCCCTGGTATCGGAAGGAATCGTAGACGCTCCTGATGAAGAGCCAGAAGGGCCACAGGTACTCAAACCTGAACTCCAGCACAAAATCCGCCAGCAGCACCAGGGCCCACACCACCAGGAACTTCAGGTACAGGAAAGTGCTGGGGAAAAACAAAAAAAAAAAAAGGAAATTTCAGGTCAGGATTTCCACCAAAGTGACACTTTTTTTAATTAAATTAAAATATGCAGAATAAAAACTATGCACAACTGTAACACATAGAAGGAAATGTCAGCCAAAATAATTTCATAAATAAGTTTAGAGGGTTTTTTTTTTTAATTATTCCATTCCAGCAGGCCTGATGAAGTCAATACTCAACCGCTTTTATTTTTCATAACCAACAGCAGGGTCACGGCTCTCACGAGCATCAGCACCCAGCTCCCTCAGCATTTCACACAGAACTCCTGCCCAGGGAGCTTCTCCCGGCTGGAACGTTCCCTTCCCAGCCTCTCCCGCACTTGGAGCTCAGGGATTTGTGCCCCTCGCCCCAGCCGGCTGCAGCACCAACAATCTCAGATGTATTTTCAGCCCACAGCAATTTCGAGAGTGTTTTGATACCGAGTTATCAGTGCTGGATTTGGAAACTTTTCTGTGGAGGTAAACGGAGCCCTCAAAAACAAACAAACCCCAGGAGAAACGGAGCCACGCGAGGCTCCAGAGCAGCCTCACTTCTATTTTTTAATTATTTCTGAGCCACATTCCCATGTTCTGACTCCTGCATTTTGAACCTCTGATGATCCTTCTTGGCAGCAGAGCTCAAAAACATTCTGAGCTCATACCCAAGCAACACTGGAGGGATCAGCCCGATCCATTCTTCCTAAAAAGTGGAAGCAAAACCCCTTTTTGCCCCAAACCCATCACCCCAGATGTGCCACTCCAGCTCCCCAGTACCTCGCTGCACTCTGCTGGGTTATAACAAAAATGGGGGGGTTAAAAACATTTTTTCTCTTTTAAATAACATGCAAATTTTCCTTTTAGCAATTCATTTCCCCTCCTCTCCCACCGTGCCAACACAACCAGCAGAACTTTGCCCTGGAATGTTTAGCGGGGAGGTGCCAAGGGTTTGCACCCAGTGCCAGGTAGGGTCGAGTTCCTGCCCTGCTCGGGGCCTTTTTAGGAATTTTTTCAGAGCTTTGGGGAAGAGACAAAACCCAAACCTCCCAGGGAAGGAGCTGGGTACCAGCAGAGGCTTGGGAAGAACTGAACTTGTGCAATTCTCACTTGTCACACAGGGTCAGGGCCAAACCACAGGGCTGGGAAAAAACTCGGATTTCTTGGGGATCAGAGATGGATGGCACGAGCCTGAGAGTGCCCAAAGTGCCCTTATCCACAGAACAGGGTGGGAAAAATAAAGCGAAATACTCCAGGAAGCACTTTGATGCAATGGAAACAAAATTACCGGCACACACTCGGGAAAGTTAAGGAACTGCTGTTTCCAGCTCTGATGGGCCCAGCCCCAGGCAGGAATTATTCTTTGAGAAGAAGGAAACCACAGTGCAAGTATTAAAAAAACAACCCTCAAACCCAACAAAATATCCCCCACCAAAACCCCGTAAACGGTCACGCTGTCCCGGTGCATTCTGCTGCCACAGGCTGCCTTTCCCTGCCGATTTAAACCCCAATCCTCACCAGAAATCTGCAGAAAGCAGCTGCATTCAGAGGATATTTGACATTAAAGGTGACATTTGGGGCCAGACTGTGGAATTGCACCTGTAAAACCATTCAGATTTGAGGAATTCTGTGAAATCATCACAGCCAGGAATTCTTTGTTCTGCTCAGTTGTGTTGTGGAGCCTTTTCCTGGGTCACACTGGTGGCCATTGTTTGTTTTCCTGCCAGGGGAATTCCCGAGGAGACCCCATTTTTCCTGGCAAACGAGGGCTGTCAGCACTAACGCTGCTCAGCGGTGAAGCGCCGCTCAGAGCGAGAGCATTGCTGAACCCCAGCTCTGTAACACAGAAATCATTAAAGTGATTTCTGATACTGAACTCAGATCAATCCCAGCCCTGGTGACACTCAGCACCTTCTCGAGTGCAACTGGAACAGTGCAACGCTCGCGAGGAGGTTTTGCCAACAACACTAAAGAGCCCATTTCTCATTGTCTGAGCGGCTCCAGCGCCATCCAGAACTCCAGGGCAGCCCAGAGACGCGGGGAAGTTTGAATCCTCAATCCTCATGGAAACTCTGGCACCCACTGATCTCCCTGGGCCTCTCTCACACAACGTTCACCAGGCTCCAGGGCTTCCCAGCCTCTGGAAAACCTTTTTATTACAGGGGGTTAAATATATTCCACGAGGCCAGCTGGAATTCTGAGGTGGATCCCAATACACAGGAAGATTCCTGCAGATAAATCCCTAAAATCTGCGTTATCCGATTCCCTGACCCATGTCAAAACTCTGCCCTGGGTGACCTGGCAGAGGTTTAAGGCCGGGCTGTCCCCAGGAACCAGCACATGGCATCAAATCCTGGAGGGTGAGGAAGGGAAGGGCAGGATGGACACGTCCACGCGAGGAGCAGGCCCGGGAGCAGGAGGAGCAGCGATCCCAGTGCTGCCGTTTCTCTGAAAGGTCAATTGATGGCTAACGTACCCTGAACAGAAAGATTTATTCACAACCCCACACTGCCTGGGCTCCCCCTTTCAATTTGCAAACAAATAATTTTCCTCCTTATTCCTCCTCCCCCTGCAAGTGCCAGATGCCATTTCCTTTTTTTCTTTTTTTTTCCCCCTCCTTTTTTTCCCCCCCCTCTCTTGTTCTTTGTTCTCCTTTTACTGCCCAGCAGAAGCAGATCCTGTGCTGGCTGTAAGGTGAAAATTCTGCAAAAAATCCCTAGGAAAAGGCCCAATTCTGCACCTCAAACCCAAACTGGGGGTCGATTAAGCCTCAATTCCATCCCGCTGTCATCAGCCAGGCCCAAAGGCTGGAGAGGGAATCCTGGCAGGTTCCCTTTGGCAGCCTGACTCAGCCAAGACAATGGAGTGGGAGGCATCCCGAGGCTGGCAGGGTGCCAAGGGCACAGGTGAGCTTTAAAAAGCCGAATTTTGGCATTTGGGTGAAATTACCAAATAATCAACACCCCCCTCCAGCTCAGGGTTACCCGGCAGCCACAACACCGGGGATGCCGAGTGGGGATTTGCAGATATAAAAGTTTTATCTAAATAAACACACAAACAGATCTCTCAGGTTGGTATCAGTGGGCAGAAGTTGGGGCACAGAGCGAGCACAGCGAGTCTGAAAGGCAGAAAACACCGCTGCCGGCACTGGGCTGGGAAGGGCCACGTGAAACACCTGCCAGCCACAGACCTGGAAAGGAAAAGAAATGCAAAGAATCCCTGGAAACCTCCCTGGCTCCTGATCCTCGTCACGGCACAGAAGGGATCCATCCCTGAGCTGGGGCAGGGCCAGGAACGGGAGAGAAAAGGGAAAATCCTTGCAGAGAGTGAGGAATCCCAGGCACGGGCAGCGTGGGGCTGGCACGGGAGGCACTGCCAGCTCTGGGAATCCAGCTGCAAACCCCAAAATCCAGGAATCCAGCTGCAAACCCCAAAATCCAGGAATCCAGCTGCAAACACCAAAAGCCAGGAATCCAGCTGCAAACAAACCCCAAAATCTGGGAATCCAGCTGCAAACAAACCCCAAAATCTGGGAACTCAGCTGCAAACAGACCCCAAAATCCGGGAATTCAGCTGCAAATAAACACCAAAATCTGGGCACTCAGCTGCAAACAAACACCAAAATCTGGGAATCCAGCTGCAAACACACCCCAAACTCTGGGAACTCAGCTGCAAACACACCCCAAAATCCAGGAATCCAGCTGCAAACACCAAAAGCCAGGAATCCAGCTGCAAACACCAAAAGCCAGGAATCCAGCTGCAAACACCAAAAGCCAGGAATCCAGCTGCAAACACCAAAAGCCAGGAATCCAGCTGCAAACACCAAAAGCCAGGAATCCAGCTGCAAACACCAAAAGCCAGGAATCCAGCTGCAAACAAACCCCTAAATCTGGGAATCCAGCTGCAAACACACCCCAAACTCTGGGAACTCAGCTGCAAACACACCCCAAAATCCAGGAATCCAGCTGCAAACCCCAAACTCCAGTCCCAGAGCCCCTCAGCGTGCGGGGAGCTGGCGCCAGGGCCCAGGGAGGATGATGAGATTCCGTGTGCCAGCGGGGCTGACACAGTGGAACACATTTCAATGTAGGGTAAATCGCACTGGAGCCCTGCACTGGAGTTCAAGTCATAAAAGGCAGCTCTGCTGCTTTGTTCCAGACCTCCGGGGCAGCTCCAGAGGAAAATGCTTCACCCTGCATAGGAAGCTCGTAAAAAAAAGTGCCAGAATGAATTAGCAGGAGGAATCCTTATGGATTTTTAAGAAAAGCCTAAAAAAGGCCACGTTCCTGGAGGTAGTGCTGATGTTTTCCTTCCAGTTTATCTGTCCAAAATGCAGTCCCTGGAATGCAGCCCTGTCAGGGGTTGGGGGGCAGAGGGAACCAGGAGGGTTTGAGGGGTGGTGGCACCCGGGAATCCTGTCCTGGGCCACCAGGGCCACTCGGGGATGAGCCACCCACCCGGCTGCCAGCCCACGGAGTGCCGGGGATAAAGGGCAATTCCCTAAAAAAACCCCGGCTCTGGAGGAGCAGGGAGTATTTCAGGACCATTGTCAGGGAATCCATCAGCTGATGTGACAGCACAGGCGAGAGCAGGGACGTGGGGGATTCATCCTGAAACCTCCCCAGCTCCACAGCCGGGACCAGGCAGAGGCCAGAGAAGCGATCTCAGCAACGCAGCGCAAGGATTTTAACCAGATTTTCACCAGATCAAAGAGGAGCACTGGGGAGGGCTCAGCAACAAGCAGGAACAAGTAAACTTTAATTGCTTAGCTGATGACAAGCTGCAATGAATACTTTAATTAACAATTAAGGGTTTAATGCATGCACGCTGCCAAAGGTAGGAGATGTTAAATCACTTCGGCGTTTGTTAACTGCTGCCGTTGTTTTACAAGGGAAAAGGCAAAATTTGGAATGTAATATTTGGATCCCACAATTCCTGCTGTGAGAGTGGCAGGGTTGGAGATCTGCTGAAAGCAGTTATTCTAAATTCTATTAAAGTGCTTTCCACAGATCCTGCAATACTTCTAGAGAGCACAAGTCACTGCGAAAATCACCATTCAGAGAGACAGATCGCCCACATCTCTCAGTGCAGCCCAGGATCTTGTATTTCTAACTCTGTTCTGTTTTTCTGGCACTTGCAGTGAACTCTGCCACCAGAGCTGCCCTGCAGGACAATTCCCAACTCCCTCCTTGCTCCACCTGCTCCCAAACTCCTCCTGTTCCCAGCTCTCAGCCGCCCCGCGTGTCTCAGTGACAGCTGCGCTGCCGGGGCTGGAGAGGGAACAAGGATGGGACGATCAGACTTGATTTAAAAAGCAAACAAAACAAAGAGTTAAGGTCCCAATCCTCTGTTTGCTCAGCCTTGCCCATAAACCCCCGATGCCGCCTCCTGATAACTGCACTCACTGGGGCTGTGCAGGCTGATGGGGACAATTAAGATAAGCTGAGTAAATACCTGCAGTAATTACAAGAATTTAGACAACTGTAGTTCTGCGAGAAGTCACCTGTACGTCAGCTCTTGGAATTACGGAGGGAGAGAGAAAAAAAATATTTAAAAAGAGAGGAGGAGAGCAAAACAAGGGAAAGAGCCCCAATCCACGTGGAAGGACCTCCCTCTGCTCAGATTTCCAAAGGGAAAATTCCCACTGTTCCTCTTTCCGTGGGACAACACTCTGAGGACTCTGTTTCTGTTCAGCAAAAAGCCACGTGAAACAAAAGCTAAAAATGCCATTCCTGACCCAGAGCATCCCAGGAGGAGCAAAGCCAGAGGTGCCTGAGCTGCTCTCCCTGCTCCAGCAGCTCTTCCTGCTGCACTCGCAGCTCCTGCAGCTCCTCTGAGCTTCCCCTGATTTTCCCTCCTCTTCTCTCCCCACCTTCCCTTCCCCAGTCACCCCAAAGGCACAGCATTTTGAATGACTTCTGAAAATCCAGTTATAAGCAATTCCTTATAAATCTGAATTATTCTTCACTTTGAATATTAATTTCTACACAAGGGATGGGGTGTTTTTACCATTCCAGGCAGCCTTTTCCCAAAACCTGGAAGTCTAAAGCGAAACACTCGGCACTCACGCAGAGATTCACGACAAGCGGGATAAGCAGCGCACTGGGACAACCTCATTCCTGTCACAGCTCCCCAGCAGCCGCTTCCCTCATGCAAAGTTAACATCTGAATTGTATGAGCTCGCTCAGGTTTCCAGGCAGTGCATTCATCAACCCCACTGAACTAGAAACAGAAATGGGACAGCGCGTTTACTACAGCTCTCCCAGGCTTCAAAGCCTCTCCAGACCCACACTCCTGCTTACTGAGAAACACGGAATTATCGTATTCCGTATGAAATCTGGCACGCTGGGGAGAGCGGAGCTCTAAAATACTCTCCAAACCAGGCTCACAACAACCGTGCTGGAACACAAATCACCGTTCTGGTGCGCTCTGCCTGCAAACACCTGGAAAACTCATCCTGATTCCCGGGATGAGGCACATCCCACGTGGATGTCACTTCCCCGCCGCTTGTTTCCTCATTCCCTGGGTCAGGGGTGAGCCGGGCACCTGCTGGGTTCTCCCCACGCCAGGCCACCCATCCCTGCTCCGGGAATTCCCAAACCCGCTCCTGCTGCCCTGGCTCTCGCAGTTTCCACCCAGGGCACGGGGACCTCCAGCAGCACGGCAAAAACCAACTTTCGGGATCCCTGCAGCCGGCAGCCCAGATGTTCTGCTGCTGAGCCCGAGCCTCCGGGAACGTCCAGCCGGAAAAAGCTCCCGGGGAGACAAAGCTGAGGCTGCAGCGGGAGCTCGGAGCTCGGGCACCCCCGGGGCTGTCCAGCTGCGAAAAGCAGCCGGGAAAAGCTCCCCGGCCGAGGCTGCAGGTGCGGCTCGGAGCTCTGACACCCCGGGAACCCGCAGCCCTCAGACCTTGCCGGGAAAAGCTCCCCGGGGAGGCACCGGCGAGGCTCGGAGCTCGGGCACCGCCGGGATCCCGCAGCCGGGAGAGCGGAGCCGCCGGGGTGACAGAGGCGCAGGCCCCGGCGCTCGGTGCGCACCCCNCCCGGCGCCGCGGCGGCCGCTCGGTACCTGCCGTAGATGCCCTCGGTGATGCGGTTCCGCTTGAGCGGCCGCCGCAGTTTGCTGCAGTCCGCGCTCCGCCGCTTCATCCCGCCGGCCCGGCCCGGCCCGGCCCGCCCCGCTCACGGCAGCACCATCCGCCCCCGCGGGGGGTTCCCGAGCGCGGGGCCTTTTTTTTGGGTTTATTTTTCTTTTTTTCCCTTTTTTTTTTTTCTTTTTTTCCCCGGGAAACAAAGAAATAAAAATAATTCCTGGTCCGTCCCTCCCCGCCGTGTCCCCCCGCGCAGCCGCCGCGCAGCGCCCCGCCTCCCCGGCGCTGACCAATCAAACGCTTGACCCCGCCTGACTGACAGCCCTTCAGACCAGTCAGCGGCCGCGAAAGTCAGACGGACGCTGGAATGGACCAATCGTGACGCTAGAAAGTTGAGCCCGCCTCGTGCCGCTGCGTGGCACGCCCACCCCCTTGATTGATGGCCTCTACATCCAATCAGAGAGGAGGATTTGTGATTGATGGCCTGCCGACCAATCATGGTGCAACTTTTGGTCTCCTCCCGCCCACTGTCCTGCGGGCTGTTCCCGCCCCGTGCGCTGACCGACAGCAGAATTCTCCAATGGAAGGGGAACAGAGAAATAAAAGGACAGCTCAGCCATCCACTCGGAAACGGAAGAAGGAGGGCTCAATTTCCTCTGTCACCGTAACAGCGAAGTACCACCTCTCACGCCTGATTGACAGCCTCGCTGGCAAATCGGCAGTTGGGGAAGGGGACGGTGTGTCTCAGGTGCAAAGACAGTCAGTGACAGTTTGTGCCGCCGGTGCCGCCCGCACAGCGCGGCCCGCGCTGCCGCCTCACCGGAGGGCAAAATAACCCCCGGGCCGACCGACGGGCCGCGCCAGCCAATAAATAACGCCCGCGGCTGAGTGACAAGCGAGCGGACCAATCGCAGCGCAGGACGCTGGGGATAGGCCAATCAGGGGCCAGGAGGAGCCTGCGCTCGGCCAATGGGAGGGCAGTCCCTAAGGGCGGCCTGCGGGGAGGGGGCGGGCGCTCGNCGACACCGGGACCGCGATACCGACCCCGGGCCCCCGCTCCCGGCGCCGTCCGGCACAGCCCCCGCCACAGCACCCGCGTTTGGCTCCTCCGGGAGCCCCCGCCCCGAGCCCCGCGGCCCCTGTGGGAGCCGTGAGGGGAACAATGGCGGCGCCGCTCCTGAGGGAGGCCTTGAGCACCCTCAGCCCCGTCTGGCCGGGCCTTGGGCACTGCCAGGGATCCACGGAGCTTCCCTGGGCACCCTGTGGCAGGCCCTCATCACCGTCACAAGGAAAAATTTTTTCCTAATATAGAAGTTACTTGGTGCTTCATCCTCTCAGAGATCACCAACTTTTGGTGTCTGTGTGGAAGTTTAAGCTGTGAAGCTGAGTATCAGCTTTACAGTGTGTCATCCTGAGGGAAAGCGGGTGAATTCCTCGCCTTTGGGGTGTTTTCCGTGGATGTTGACACTGATGGGATTTAGTAACAGCAAAAAGGCTCATTGTGTTATCTAAATAAATTCCTAAATTGCAGTTTGAGCTGTTATTCTGCCTAGAGAAATTCACCAAGTGTTCTGGTTCTGAGTTACCCACGGGGTCACAGAATTCCCAGAAGCAGGACCTGAATATGGATTTTTCTGCACCAGGATTTTTCTGAAGCCAGGGCAGTGCTGGGAAAGGTTTTTTAAATGTTGTTTAGGAGTTTCTGAAATGGGTGTAGGGATATTTAACTTCGTTAGGCCTAAATAAAGGCTGGGAAAGGGCTTTGATATTAAAGCAGTTTGATATAAAATCACGTTGATGTTGCCTGTGAGGAAGGTTCAAGCTGTCACCACAAATCCCAACCTTCCACAGATGCTTGGAACACTCTTACTGTGCCCTGTAGCCTGGGCTGGCAGGAGGGACGTCCTAAAATTTAAGTGAACTGGGACATCCCTGCGTGTATTTTTGCCTGATAAATGTCGCTGTCACCAGCAGGTGGCCTTATCCCCATTTCTGAGCGCGTTTATCCCGTTTCTGGGCTCTCCTCAGGCCGCGCTGTGCCGGCTCAGCGCTTGGTTCGTGGCAGCCTCGGAGAGGAGAGGCCGAGGTGTAATTGCAGGGTTTTCATCTGAGCTGCCTCAGCAAAGGGGGCTCGGCTCGCAGGAGCACGGGGAATGCTGAGAGGGGACAAATGTCCCTCCCGGTGCCTGGAGGGGGCTTAGAAAAGGAGGAAGAGGGGTTTTTATATGGCAGGGCAAGGGGAAATGGGTTTGAACTGCCAGAGGGCAGGGCTGGAGTGGATATTAAGAGGAAATTATTCAGAGGGGGTGAGGCGCTGGCACAGGGTGCCCAGAGCAGCTGGGGCTGCCCCTGGATCCCTGGCAGCGTCCAAGGCCGGGCTGGACAGGGTTTGGAGCAGCCTGGGACAGTGGGAGGTGTCCCAGGATGGGATTTAAGGTCTTTGCCACCCAACCCCTGCCATGATTTGCACTGTGGGTTCATTAAGAGCCGGGCAGAGCTGGCAGCCGGACCTGTCCATGCCCACGGGTACCCCGAGCTCAGCCGGGGCACTCTGGGCCCCTGCCACAGCCCAGATAAGCAGCTGCTCCCTGCTCACGCCTCCCGGGCTCTTTATCTCTCGCTGAGCTCTCACTCCTGGCCCCCCACACCTCCCTTGCCATTGGTGTGAGGGCACTGGGACGTTTTCCGGGGGAAAGGAGCAATTCCTGGGGTGCTGCTCCATGTAGGCGCGTGCACGATGCCTCCCCGCTACCTCAGCTTCCGCTGCAGCGTGCCCTGGCTCATCCTCCTGCTGGAAGCTCTGTTCCTCACCCGCGCCTTCCTTTCCATCCAAGATGCTGGGAACATCGACGTCCCAGCCCATTTCTACCCACGTAAGGCTGGGCAAGGAGGGCCAGCCCTGCTGCTCCTGTGCCCTGGGGAGGGTGGGACTCAGGGGGGTTTGCTGGTGAGAGGTAGAATGGTTTCATTGCTCTTTAAACTCGCCAGGAGCAGGGGGGAGGTTATTTAGATCAGAGGTAGGATGGGGATCCAAAACGAAATTGCATTTTTGGTCAGTTTTCTGTTCAGTTTTTCAACCTCTCAGCCCCCATCTTATGGCATCCATTCAGATCAGTCTGTAAAAAGAAATTCAGGGTTAAGGGTGTTGTTTCTCTGATTGTAGTTTGGAGAGAAAGCTCTGGAATTCTTTCCAAGTATTAAACAATAGCGGCATTAAATTTTTATCTGAAGGCTTCTTAGTTAATTGTGATTTTTAATTGATTTTTTTTTTTAAACCAGGAATCCAATCTTCATTAATAATTTCACTGCTGTCTTGGTCTTTTCTGTCCTGCAGTATTTCGAGACGTCAACCACATAGTGATTTTTGGATTTGGCTTTTTCCTGATGGTTCGGAGGAGATACGGCTTCAGCAGCGCTGGCTTCAACTTCCTGCTCACAGTTCTGGGTGTGCAGTGCTCCATGCTGGTGGAAGATGCGTTAGTGTTCCTCAGGGTGCAGCACAGTGAAGTTGGGATGAGAAGGTAACGAGTTCGTGTCAGAGCTGCTGGTTGCTCCTTGTGGAGGCTGCTGCCCCGTGCAGGGCCATGTTTGGGGTGAGCAGAGTCACATCTGCAGGCGTTTTAGAGCCCTTTAGGGTTTTGAGCTCACTGCGTGTGTGTCACTGCTGCGTTATTGGCCCTGCTGTCCCCTGACACTGAGTTATCTCTGTTCTCTTTCCCTGCTGCAGCCTGGCAAAGGCTGTGCTGAGCATGACTGCTGTGGTCATCTCCACCGGGGCCGTGCTGGGCAAGGCCAACCCCGTGCAGCTGATTGTGATGACCCTGGTGGAGTTAATCCTTTTCTACCTGAGCAGATGCATCAACAGGAGATTCCTGCAGGTACCCTGGCGGGGATTTTCAGATACCTGGGGGAAAATGTCACTGGAACTTTGGAACAGCTCTGTCAGGAGCTGCAGCCAAGGCTTTGTGTGGCCTGAGCCACACCACAAATGGTGAATATTCTGTTGCTGCAGGTCCCAGACAGCCTGACCCTGAGGCATGTGCACCTCTTCGGAGCCTACTTTGGCCTGGCAGCCGCCTCCCGCTTCCCCAGGGCACCCCCGGGGCTGGACAAGAACAGGAGTACCCCCACATCAGACCTGTTCTCCGTGCTGGGTGAGCCCTGCGCTTTAGAGCCTCACTGGGAGAAGGGGTTGCAGGGAGAACCTGGGGAGGTTTGGGGGTTTGGGCTGCAAAATGCAGCTCTGAATGCAGCCAAGCATGGACACTGCTGCTCTGCTGCTGCTTTGTGACAGTTTGTGACACTGCAAGCACGGACACTGCTGCTGGTTTGTGACAGTTTGTGACACTGCAAGCACGGACACTGCTGCTCTGCTGCTGGTTTGTGACAGTTTGTGACACTGCAAGC
>VYZT01040888.1:7319-87199 GCA_013400735.1 Pomatostomus ruficeps
GGGTTTTTTTGGGTTTTTTTGGGTTTTTTTTGTTTTGTTTTGTTTTGTTTTGTTTTGTTTTTTTTGTTTTCTTTTTTTTGTTGTTGTTTTTGTGGTGTTTTTTGGAGTTTTTGGGGGTTTTTTTGTTTTTTGGGTTTTTTTCTTCGTTTGTTTTTCATTTTTTTTTTTTGTTTTTGTTTGTTTGATTTTTGGGGGTTTTTTTGCCTGTTTTGTTTGGGGGTTTTTGTTTTTGTTTTTGTTTTTTAATTGGTATGACTCCCCTTTCTGGCTGCAGGAATCCTCGCTGGGTGTGGTGTTCCCAAAGCATCCATTTGACTCCCAAAGGTCTGTCCACCAAAGTTCTTTCCTCAGATGTCTAAATGAGATATAAAATTCAGACCACAGAGCCTGGCAGGGCTCCAGGAGTGTTTGGGGGGCACCCTCAGGGCCATGGTGGGGACTTTGGGGCTGTCCTGGGCAGGGCCAGGAGATGAACCCTGACCCTGAGAGGTCCTTCCAGCTCAGGATATCCTCTGGAAACCTCTTGGGGCTCTGTTTGCTGTGACACCTTTGCCCATGGTGGGTGACAGCAGAGCCTGGAATTCTCTGCTTTGTGCCTGATTGTCCCCAGAGCAGTTTGAGTAGAAGCTGCCACCTTTTCAGGGTGATCAGAGGATCAAAGCAGCAAGTGAATCAAACTGGGTGAAACGTGCACAGGTGACACCACAGGTCTGAGCTTCACCTTCATCTTCCTGGAGCATCCTCTGAACTCATAAAAGATTTGCAAATATCATATTGGAATTGTGGCAGACCAGCTCCTCCTGGCTCATTCCTACCTAGGCAGGGCCAAACAAACCCTAATCCCTCATAAAAAAAATCCACCTAGAAAACATGTAGGACTAATTAAATACATAGAGCAGATTTCATAAATCTCTTTTCTCCAGGAAGTGCAAACTTTATTTACCAGGAGCGCCGTTCTCCGTTCCGTGTGTGCACCCAGCAGGAGGCTGCACCACAGAAGGGGTTGGAGAGTAATTCTCCATTGCAAAGTGATTTAAGCGGGGACCCAGGATCCGGGAGTTTCACACCTCCAAAGGCAGCTAACAGCCTCGCAAAGAACCTCATTGGCAAAACAATTGATTTCCAACTTCTGGAGCAGAGAGCCTTCGCTGCCTCCATCATGTACAATAAAACTGACATCTGAGGGGAGAGCGAAAATATGCTCAGCGCTCCTAATCCCTTGGAGGCTTGTGAAATTACTGTCTGAAAACTATAATGAGAATGGGATAATTTGTGACATTTCCCTCTGCTGTTAGAAGGTATTGATTTTATGACATTTTCATTTCTTATTATGTATTACGAGCGCGAGACATCCGAATGTTAATATCGGATGCGCAGAATAAACAAGGATGGTGCCAGGTAGCACTTTATTTATTTCAATTATTTTTCAGTTTTATGCTGTAGCTATTTTACCAAATCCCTGCAGGCTGTTAGCAGATAAACAATCATTCCTAAGCTCTGAGAATTCGGAATTAGAGGAGGCAGCCCATACATAAACTTATTTCTTCCATGAAGTCTCCCAGCCCAGGGAGATAACTTATCATCCCCGTGCTGAGTTCTGACCTCCCCGGTTTTATAGGAGATACTCAATTTTTCTGCCACATTGTCTGTCTAATTTAGGCTGTTAATGCCTTGGGCTTGTTGTTGTCTTCCTGCTCACATGAGAGACCTGCTGGAAATACGAATGCACTCACAACCCATCCAGCAGTGCCACTCGTGCTCAGCCCTGCTGCATCTTGTGAAGGGGAAATTCCCTCTCCTGGTGGTAAAACCAGGAAAAGGAGAAGCTCTCTCATCAAGATTCTCCTGGAATTCCTCAAGTATTGACCTCTCAGCTGCAGAATAACGTGGCTTTGCTCACAGCTCTGTCTGGGATCACTGCAAATAAACATTTCGGGTTTCTGGAGAGATCTCTGTGCATCTCCCCTCTGCTTTTAGCACCTTCATCCCCCTCTGTCCATCGTGCCACGGTGAGGAATTGCACCCAAGGAGTGACAGAGAAAGGTCTGTAGCTCAAGGGGTTCTGGAAAAACCTTGGGAGTTACACTGAATATTGGCAAAAAGGGAGACGGGGAAGGAATTAAATTTGTAAAACTGTGGCAGCGCAGTTTTGCTCTAACTAAATGCATGGAGTGGGATACTCCCCATCCCCAAGGTGCTGCAGGATCCTGGTTTGTGCCAGCAGCCTGCACAGGAGATGAGATTTAGGATATTTGTGTTTAGGGCCTGGCTGGATGGAGCTCGGAGCAGCCTGGGCTGGTGGAAGGGAGCCCTGCCCAGCCCTGTGGATCTGAGCACTGCCGGGCACTGCCCAAGGCTCCCCTCTGGCACATCCAACTCAGCACCCCGGGGACATGAGCAGAGTGAGGAGAAATTTATATTTTCCTTGGCCATCTGCATTTAAATTGATGCATTATAAGAGAAAACATAGGCTGACCCAGGAAACAAAAAATTTATCCTACAGTTGATGGGGATATAATGGATTTTAAGGGTTTATTTATTGATGTTTCTGTTGGGTTTGGTTGGGATTTTTTAAAGTTTGCTGTTAGGGGAATTCACAGCGAATGGATAATATTGTAAAAAAAAAAAAAGAGGACTAAGGAGGAAAGAAAAAGAAATTGTTATTTTTATGCCTTGTGAAGTTGACTAAGTTATAGATATTGTAGGGGAACTATATTTATATCAAATTTATAGAAAGCTTTCTCACAGAACGGAGCGGTGAAGAGAAGGGAAAAACAATATCATAATAAGGTCAGAGCATGAGAGAGTAACTGAATTGTCCACCGAATAAAGCCCCACTGGGATCTCAAACACTGGGATATCAAAGACATTGAAAACACCATTCACAAAGTATCAGTCCCTTGTGGGGAGTTTAAATGATCCAAGCTGCCTTTGTCTGAAATACAGCTTCTGTAAAGAAAATGCTGGAACCAGGGAAAAACTTTCCTTGGATCCTTTAACAATAAGGCCTGAAAATACAACGTTATTGAAATTCCTTTTATGTGCACTTCAGAAACAAAATCACTTTGGGTTTCTTGAAAGGAGCGGATTGTGTAGATTTTATCTGATTTATACAGTGTAATCATATTTATATCATAATTTTCTGGTTTGTAACAATACCCTCGTAAATATTCAGTTCTCTTTCAATAGGAACACTTCCATTTCCGGGGGTCACGATTTGATCTGAGTGCAAATTGCTCTCAGCAGCAGGGGGCCAGGCCACAGATATGCATTCTGATTTAGGCCCTACTTCAAATATTCAACTACTAAAGTTGAATATTTAAATGTTCAGAGAGAGTTTTCATGCTGTTCTGGAGCTGGAGAACAAAAGCCATCAAACACACACAAATTCCACGTTGCACTTTGAGGAGGAGACACCAAGAGACGAAAAGGAGGGAAGAGAAAGCAGAAATAACGTTTCTGTGCATTTCTTAGCTGGAATTTCTCTGTGATACCGCGGTGCTCGGTTTGAGCTCGTCTTGCACGCGCTCAGCAAGGAATATTTGATTTTTATCATTTCAGTCTAATGCTGTTGTTTTCTTCCTGCATGGGGAATGTGAACATCCACTCTTTGGGCTGGGCCCAACCCTTGTGTGTTCAAGGGATTTTCCTGCACAGCCCTTTGTTCTCTTCACAGACCTTTGCAAAAATCAGAAAGATCTTTGCAGAAATCAGAAAGATCTTTACAAAAATCTCAGAGAATTTCTGGGAGTCCCATTAGGAAATGTTTCCAGGACTGGCAGGGATGAGGGAAGAACAACAGATGAGGTTTAGTTATCATTCCACGGAAAAAAACCTAACAGGAAATCCCCATCCTTGACCAGTGGATAATCCACAGAGGAAACTCGCAGCTGCCTGGTGAGGGGAAAAACATTGATTAATTAATGCCCTTTTGCATTAATTGATATCGCAGCAAGCCAGGCATCAATCATTTATTTCTCCCTTCTGTGATATTTCCTGTATCAGATCTGTGTGCAGCTGTAATTCCCATGGATAGTGGGAAGCGCAGGATCTTCTGCCATAACTCTACTGGAAAATTCCCATCTGCCCCCAAAATGTACTCAGGGTAATTTCCATTCTTTAAAGGTATTTAGTTAATCTCCATTCTTTAAAGATATTTAGTTCTGCGTGTCTGGTTTCTGTGGGAATTACCAGGAGGAGATTCCCAGAGAATCCCTCCTCAGTTGAAGGTCGATTCACCGGATCTCTCTTCACTTACTGTGAGACTCTAACGTGGAATTTAAAAGTTTTCAAATGCAGAGATATAAAGCAAAACTCAAACAAATGAAGAAACAGTTCTTAATATAAGATAAAACCCAAATTCACAGATATTATCAAATTAAATCATTATCACTATTCCTCTAATGGAGAAGGAATGGAAGCAAATCCTGCAAAAGGAGCAGCCTGGGATGCCTGGGTATGGATCTCTAATTCCGTGGTGGAACTCAGAGGTGGCAAAGAGGAAGCAAAGACAAAGGTTTTTATGAAAATAATGCCTTTTAAGAATATTAAGCCAATTATCAAGTAGATTATCAAGAAGATGATCAAGTAGAACAAGAAAGTTTTTTTCTCCTATAGTAAAAGGAAAAAAAGCTTCGCCTGAAAAGGTGTGAGAGAAGAGAACCATGGGTAGAAGAGAGTGGGTTTGGAAATGATTTCCCACTTTAGATGATTTCAGCAAACAAACCCTTTATTTCTGTCTGTCTGGAGCATTTGGAATGAAATGTTTTGAGCAGGAAATGAGAACAGGTTGATCAAGGGTATTCTCATCCTCCCGCCGTGCGTCCTGCACGTCACTGACACACCCAGAACTGGAGAGCTGCCCAAGGCACAGGGAAGAGATGGGGAATTGTCCCAGGCCCTGGTGTTTATGGTGATCCAGGTCAGCAAGGACAGAATTGCTGCTGGGAGGTGTCTCAGCTCCCCCACTCCCCGGGCTGCTGCCGGAACGGGGGATTCGTGTGCTCCAGCAAGGCATCAGTTATAAAGGACTTATTTATAATGAACTCCTGCAGATGAGGTTTATTCCTCTGACTCCTCCATGGGGATTGTGGCTTGTGAAGACGGGGAAGAGGAGTTCTGCCGGAGGGTTCTCTCAGTCATTCTGTGCCCGTGATGGGTGGCACCGTTGCTGGGTGGAAATGCAGTTGGAGCAGCAGCCCCGTGCCACAAAGGCAGTGCCAATTCCGTGCTCACGTTGCAGGCAGGGCATAAATCCATCACTTTCCATCTATTTTCACTTTTTTTTGAGAATTAGAAAGTTGAAGGTTGTGGAGGATCTGTGGCTTTGGCTGGAATCAGAGTTGAGGTTTGAGGAGTGTGAGCTCCTCTCCCCCTGTCCGAGTCCAATTGAAACAGAGCTGCGAGGTTTGCTGGAGGTTTTCATCAGAGCTGTGCCCGAGTGTCTGCCGTGAATTGAAAAAGGTTAAATGCATTAGAAATTAAGTAGCTATTTCCTCGGGAATGTCTATGTTCCTTCTGCAAAGTTTCATTTCAATAATTCAGCAAATACAGCGTTATCGGTTCTGTGCAATATTTATGGTGGTGTGGAGCATGAATGAAGAGAGGGAAGAAAAAATCCAAACCCTGGGAGAACGTTATGGAAATTATTCCTTTTGCAGATATTGTGGTCTTTTCCTTCTTTACCAAGCTCTATTTGCATGACCTAATATTATTCTAACAATCAAAGCAACCCTCCCCAGAGATTAAACATTACCTGACTGAGGGGATTGGGAACTGAGCAGCTTCTGTTGTGCTCATTTTCCGTGTTCACATCCCAAATCCCAGCTCCTAAAAGTCGTCCTTTCACGATGTGATTTCCTCTTTGTGTCTAGGTGGTATTTAATATCTTTAATTCCTGTTTGTCTTCTCTCTGGAACGAGAAGTTACCCAGCAACGTGGAGGTTGTGTCTGCCTCCCCACTGACAGATGCAGCCACTAAATAAAGGGAATAAATCTTTTCTTCTGGTTCTTTAATTAAATGTTTGCAGCTATCTGAACCTTGGGAAGCCACTGAAATGTTTCCCACAATGACAAACCTTGAGCAAGATCTATTTCTCCGAGTTTGACAATTTCTGTTCTTTCTTTTTTTTCCCCCTAATTCAAGTCATTACAGCAGAAATTATTAACATAAACAACTTTAAATTATGGGGTTTTTAAGCCACCTTCTGGGCAACTTCCTGAAATTAAATTAAGACTGTGGAAGGGTCCATCATTTGGCTTTCACAGATCATATTTTGCTACCACTGCAATTATTTACATCAACTTGTCCAGGCCTGTCTCTGAAAATACAAATTCAAATATTTGAAAGCAATATGTAATAAGGAGAAACAAGAAGTCAAAAATATCTTTATTTGGATCCCTTTCAGAAAAGATTCTTATTGTCTATAATTCGAGTTTTAGACAGAAGATTTGAAATAGAAATGAAATCATTTTAATTTGAATTAAAAAATGTTAATGGTCATTGGCTGAACTCACTGAGCATCCCAGCTCAAAGCAAACATCCCGTGCTGAAAGGAGGATGAAGAGAGAGGCCAGGGAGGATGAGAGAAAATATTTCCTTTTATATTTTGGTCTTTTTTCTGTGCTGAGGGATCTCCTTATCAAACACCCCAGCCCAGCACAATGAAATGCACCTTGAACCCTCTGTCCAAATCTGTCAAACCAGAGACGTCTCAGGTTCAGAACTTCTCCTTTTTCCATCTTTCAGGCTGTAATCTCACAGAAAATGGAAATATGGCAGCGCTGTAACCAAGGAATCATCCTGGGCTCCAGAACCACTGGAATATTCCGCTGGAATTCTGGGCCAGAGCAAGAACAGAAGTGAAGGGAACATTTTTATGAAATGTGAGTCGTACTTGGGCTATGCAATATTTCTCTGCAAATATTTAAATTATCTGAATTTTCACTTCATTTAAATATAAAATTCCTTCACTTTCATTCTGTTTTGCATAACAGAAAACACCCCAAAGCCAGATATTTTAATATATTTCCCTTTTCTTTAAAGGAGTGGCAGAAAACCAGCAAAGAGAGCCCTGTTTTCCTGGCGGATAACAACGTGCTGAGCAAACAGGGTCAGATTCGGAGGTCAGGTGTTGAAAGCATCATCACCTGAGGGAAAATCTGCCTGGTGCTGGTCGGTGGAAGGGATTTGCTGGATCTGGAAGGTGGCCACAGTGGCACAAATCACAGGCAACCTGGTAGCCCATAAACACCTTTTTGGAGCTGTGGAGAGCATTTTTCATTTGACTCTGGAGTGCTGTGAGCGGGCAGCTCGATTGTCCTTCGGGGTGTTCCCAGAGGGAACGGGGCAAAGTGTGGCATTCAAGGTTTCCTTCTCTGCTTGGGAAAATCAACTTATTTATCCACAACAAAGCTGGAAATTAGGGAAACATGGAAATATAGGAATTATACCTTCACCACAATAATTTTAGGTTTTCAACTTATCATTATAATCTTAATTGCACTATCTCAGAAGAGTTTGTACTGTTTTATTTATTAATTAACACCTCAAATCAATTGGGGGCCAGATAAGAGCAGCCTCTTTGCTTTGGTACTAGTGGAGAAAAAGAAATTAGGCCAGCAATTAATCACAGCCGCATTTTATTTTTTGGTTCTGCCTGGTTTTCGCTGCAACAGGAGCAGTAATGGTCCATAAAGGGATTTTTTTTTTTTTGACTGAAGGCTGCTCTTGGTGGTTTTAACAAATTATAGTTAATAATTCAACTTAAACAAGATTCCCAGCCATAAAACCAGTCAGCTGGACAATTGTTTCCTGACATATACAGTTTTTCTTGGTTCTCTGTCTAAATGCTTAAAGACTTTCTAAAAAAGAACTTCTCTAAACAAAATCTATTTTAACAAATTGTCATTGGTGTTAATGGGTTTTAAAATAAATCTGTCTATGAGATTTGCATGTGAAATGGCTTTTAAATAAGATCTGTTGTAACAATTTCATAAAAATTGTGTTTGGTTTTGCTTTTATGAGGCGAAATATTTTAATCATCAATAGAAGAACGATACTTGGCTGATAAATAACAACCTCTCACTATGTTCATCTGTTTCACAATAGTCATAAATTAAATTTAAATCCCTAAAGGCCAAATCCTCTGGAAAGGGCAATAAATAGGTAATTACTCACAGATCTGAGCAGTCCAGGAATTCTAAGTTTCTGATACTTCCACAGGCCTGAAAAGAAGGACAATGTGGAAGAATTATAATTTTATGACAAATTTGAAAGACCCTTTTGCTAATTAAAATGGCTTATTTGACAAGATTCTTCACAATTTTTAAAAAGCTTGAAATTCCCATGAAGTTTCTGGAAAGCAGAGTGATTCACAAAGAAAAAACTTAAATTGAGTTCCATTGGTGCGTGATGCAGGTGGAAATTCCTGTTTTCAAAGCAATTTGGAAAAGCTTGGATGGTGTTTGTCCTGCTGGAATTCCATCCAGATTCCCATCCACTAATCCCATCTTCCTGAAAATGCTGTGACATTGCTGAGACACCCGAAATCTCAGATATTTTCGGCTGCTCAAAATTCTGGCAGCTCAGATCAAAGACCCTTGGACGGCCTCAACAGCCTGGGGTTTTGTAATTTATTTTTTTTTTTTCCTTTTCTCTAATCTCAGGATTTCTCTTCAGAGGCGCTGCCAGGCAGCTGCGGGGGAATTTTGGTGTCCATGACCCGGGGGTGCCGTGTCCCAGTCCTGCCTCAGGGTCTGAGGTGTCTCTGTTCGTTTCTTGGTTTGTTCTGGCACGCAAAGAGCTGGGATTTTCTTTGAAAGTGAAATCCTTGAAGAATGATGACACACAAGGTGTAAATGAAGCATTTTTGGAAATGAGTTTGGTTTTTTTGCTGGAAGAAATATTTTCCTGGACTTTTCTGTAGGCTACTTTATTAAAAAAAAAAACCAAAAAAAACAAACCCCCCAAAAAAAAAACCAACCCAAAACCCAACAAAAAACTCACAAAAAACAACAAAAAACCACAAAAAAACCAACAAAAACCCCACAAAAAAACCCAAAAAACCCACAAAAACCCACAAAACCAAGAAAAACCCCCCAAAAAGCCACAAAACCCCACAAAAAGGAAAAAAACCCAAACAAAAACCCCCCAAAAATCAACAACAAAAAAAGCCCAAAAACTAAAAAAACTCCAACAAATTTTAAAAAAGGAAAAAGCAAAAAACAACCAAAAAAAAACCCACGAAGAAACCCCTCCAAAAAAAACCAAAAAATCCCAAACAAAACAAACAAACAAACAAAAAACCACAACAAAACCCCCCAAAGCCCCTAAATATTTTATCTCAGTGTTTCCCAGATGTTTCACAGCTGCTGAGGAAATCCCAGGGTTTAGTGTGGTGCTGTTGTCACAGGAATGTTCTTGCCCAGGAGGTTCAGCCCGAGGTGGATGCAGAGTTTGGGGTTAAATTGTGGGGACGGAACTTCTCTGTCCTGGGGGTCTCAAGACAAACTTGGATTTTTCCGGTTTTTTGGGGTAGCAGAGCTGTGTCTTCTGAGGTTAGCGAAGTCTGGGGCTGTATTTTGGTGTGCTAAGTCAGAAATGTAAAGTACAAAGGGCTACGTGAAAAGGAAATAATCAGTGAATTGAAAAGATCAATTTCTGGATTTATTCTTAATTTCTATCATATTTCAATTTACACTTTTAGGATGCATTAGGATAGGGTTCCTAAGTAGGATAAATTTGGAAAAGAAATTTACTGTGCTGTGAGGCTTTTGGTCATTTCACAAAATTCTTCCTTTTGGACCTTGAAGATTTTGTTTCCGATTATTCTTTGAGAAACCGGAAATTATGGCTATGCAGGAGAAAACTGTGATTCTGTGGAAGTGAGAGAACAGAAATAATATCGACTTATAGACAGAGATCTTTACATTTGATTAAGAAATTAGCAACAGTGGGGGAAAAAAATCACTTTATTGAATTAAAGACAAAAATTGGTCCAATAATGAAACTTATGAAAACTTCAAATACATTCATATTTTGAGATGATGACATAATTTTCCTTCAAGTACTGATGACTTCTGAATCCAGATTGTGAATGGAACCATCTTGTTAAGGGGAATAATATTGTTCAACAAGGATACAACAATAATATATTAATAAATTAGAAATTAAATAGTCTGTACTTATAATGTAGGTTAAATTAAGACTATTGGCACATGTTTTTTAGATGAATAAAGGAAAAAAAAAACTTAAATCAGAATTAGTTGCTCCTTCTGTCAGTGATCTGCCAATACATCCAGGTCAGTGTACATTTAAATATATATATTTTAAATTACAGAAATGAGAATAAAAGAGTTTACAAGTGGAGTCATCCTTTAAAAAAAGAATAAAGAGACGGAGAGAGAAAATTAACGAGAAGAAAAGAATTTCCTACATAAAAGACAATATCCTGTACTTTTGTTGTGCCAAATACTTTCAAGAAATGAGCACAAAGTGAAATATTCCAGTAGCTAGATGTTGATCTTCACTGATAATTAGGTTTTAATTTGAAATGATATCTCAAATTTCCATCATAATGGTTTGTCTAGAGCAAGTTTGTGAAGATGGTGGGAAGCATCAGTGTGAGAAAGGTATCGAAACATCCTCCTTTCTTCAGTAAAAAGTCATTTTAGTTGAGTTACTTGCAGGTCTTTAACTTCAGAGAGAATGGTGAATGATTATTTTCTTTGAAAAAGAGACCACTTTTAAGTCCTTAAAATTTCCTTCTGAAATCGGATCTGTGTCGGGAGAGTCCTATCAACAGCCAAATCCATTATGCAAGTAGAGCAGAAAATCACTTTAAAGGATCATTATCATTAGCGGTGAGAATATCTCGGCAAAAAATTTCCCTCTGATAATCACAGAATTGGGTCAATTGTGGCTTGTAGATTTGTTGATTTCCTTTACTGCTTCTGGTCCCAAAGAGAAAAAAAGGGAAAAAAAATGCTGATTTCTGGTTATTACAATCCACACTGAATGTCAGCAAAGTCTGTGTAAAAATGTGTAAATGTGTAAAAACAAATAGAATTCATCCAAAAACAAAACATAAACTTTATTCTCTTTTGAGATGTCAAAATTATGCTCTCCTGATTCAGTGAAATGATGAGATTTTGACTTCTCTCTTTGCAAGTAATGAAGGCGTTTGTCCCTCTTTTGAAATGTGGATGAGTAAAACCAGATACAGTAATAGGAATGTTTCTTATTGATTAAAACAAAGTAGAGTGAGATCCCAGGGTTTTAGCAGGACTGTGATCATTCAGATAAAAGCTTGGCACCTGTTTTTATAAATCTCTTCATGATTAAATATGGCATTATATATATTAAATATTAAATTCATATTAAATATGGCAGTCTATGTAGCATGGGCAGGTTTGTGTGGCTGTAAATAAATACTTCTTTAATTAGTACATTTCTCTAATTGCTTTCTTCTTGTTGATAAATTTATCCCTTCTCACCTTTCCTATGATCCTGCAGAAATCTGGATATTCCTCCTGACAGTGGAACATGGAACCACCAGTTGAGAATTTTGTTTCCTATTCTGCAGAATTCATCCAATTCCGTCCGCAAGCCCCATGTCCTGCAGCAGCTCAGCTCCTCACGTGTGCAATGAAAGTTCATTTTTTGTTTTCCAGCTGCACCACGCTCATTTCCCTTGCTCTGGCTTCGGTTTTAAGCCAGAATGACTAAAAACTCTGTTTGCTTTCCTGCCCATAACCTGAGTGCTTCATCAGAATTTTTACAGTTTAAAAGAAGTTGTGGGTGCTGGTGAGTGGAAATTTCTTCCTCAATAGGAACAGAGGAGAATTAACTCGTTGGTGCTCCTGATGCCTCAAGGGCTGGTACAAACCCGGGGCAGCCCCAGCAGCGCAGGGCAAAGGGCATTCCCTTGGGTTCATGGGATCCCAGGGACACAACTCGGCCCAGGTGGGAACAGCCGAGCAGCACCCCCGGGTCCAACGCGGATCCAATTGGATGGAGCTCAGCAATGAGCAGATCGACCTCAAATCCCCAGTGAGGAACTGAACCAATGAGGGAACTGTCCCCCATTCTAATGACCCCCCCAAGGGAGACTCCAGCCCAGCTGAACAAACCTGTTGCAGAGAGGAGGCTCCGGGCAAGGCTGGAGCCTCTGCTTTGGAGACACTCGGGATGTTCCGTCTGCTCCCCTCAGAGAAGCCCCAAGCTGAGCTCAATCTCAGCCCCCAAGGGTTCTCCACATGTAGGGCTGAGGGACAGGGAGTGTTCGTGAAGGGGACAGGGAAAGGGAAAGGGGATAAAAATGTATAAAAAGGGGATAAAAAGAAAAGGCAAAAACCATCAGGCATCACTGCCAAGATGGAAATATTTTGGTTGCTGGGCTTTCCTTACCAGTCTGTCACTTAGGCCTGTGCCAGAATTCACGGGATATTGGAAGCTCTGTCTCTGGGGATGCCCTCAGCCCCAGACAGAACCACCAGCAGTGGCTTTGAGGTTCTATTTCATACTTTCTTTATGGCTGAGCCCTGCTCGTGTGTATCCCCCGGACTCCTCCCGGTGCTGGTGCTCTGTGCTGATGGATGGCTGCAAGCTGTCAGCAGAGTGCTGGGAGAACCGGCTGTGGGTTATATTTCATCAGGGACCCTTCTCTCACGACATGATGCTAATATATATCATTAAAATGATGGCCAGCAGGAACAGGCATCCCAGAGAGGGAATCTTTGGGTTTTTATGTGGGGGAAAAAATCCTAGTTTATAGGTGAGCTGGGACGAAAAAAATACAATAGATGGGAGTTGTAATATAAATAATATTAAAAGGAACAGCTATTTTTTATATAAATTGTGTCTAAAAGGAGCACCTAGATCATAAAAACAAACTCCTGCGCAGCAGAAAATGTTTATAACTGAGGTTTTTATGCATAAGACCCACTGTGCTGTAACTCACTGAATTACCACAGGTATGGCCAGAATGTGCCGAGCCAAGTCTGGGAATTATTTGGAAATGAAAGGGAAGTGAAAGGGAAATGAAAGGGAAGTGAAAGGGAAATGAAAAGGAAATGAAAGGGCACCACAGAATTTTTCAGAATCTCAGTAACTCCAGGGGTCCCATCAGGAATCCGCCTGTGATGTTCCATTGTGGCTGCAGAACTTCCCCAGAAATAATCACTTTAAGGGATGATGATCTTGAGAAATGAGGAATCTGTGGCTGCTGCTCCTCAGAGTTCCCAAACGTGTGGGAACTGCAAGGAACTGGTGCAACTCCCATGGAATTTGCCAGGAATCAGCTGGAGTTACCCAAGAACAGAGCTGGACATGGGGTGGGTGCTGTGACCTCGGTGCTGCAACTGTCGCAGCTTTTCCTGCCAGGGAGGATTTTGTGATCCCAGAACCACAATCACATTTCTAATATATATATATATATACATATAAAATTATTTTTCTCATTTATAAAATCAGAATTATATTTATTATTATTTTTCTGATTTGTAAAAAAAATGGGGGTTGGACCTCCAAGATAATAAAAATGAGATCTATGCACGAATATGGTTGAAGATGTGGGATGGGATGGGATGGGATGGGATGGGATGGGATGGGATGGGATGGGATGGGATGGGATGGGATGGGCTGGGATCCATGGGATGGGATGGGTCTCTCCCCACAGCACTGCTGTGGGTGAGGCTGCTGGAAGCTGCTGCCCTCTCCTGCTGCCCTTTCCCTCTGGAATTGCAATATTTACCTCCAAACCAAACGGTGAAAAAGCGGGACAGCGATGTTATTGCTGTCCTTGGAGATGGTTGTTTTCTATCTGCTGAAGCCATTGAGCCTCGTTGCTTTCCTATTATCCCCGTTAGGACTGGATATTGGTGGATCTCCTGTGTGCTGAGTGTTCTGTGATATTAAAGGGCACCAGAGAACTCGGATTTCCTTCTGTTTGCTTCTTGTGGTGATGATGATGAGAGCATTTTAAATCTAAAAGCAAATAAACACTTTTGTTCTTACATAATGTTGATGGAAGTGTTTTAAGCAGAAAAGTTTTGTTTCTTTGCAGATTCACTTTGGATTTTTTCAGCTGTTTTGTGTTCTTATTTTTCCTTAATTCAGTTTTCCACCTTGCTGAAACATTCACATTCTGGCTCAAAAAAACATCAAACCACACAACTAAATCTTAGGGATTTTTTTAATACTACTTTTACTTGTGTGATTCATTTGCTGTAGGGCAGCTGTTCTTGATTTATAGAACTCATGCTAGGATTAGGAGGGGAAAAACCTGCCAAGGTAAAGGAACAAGAAGAAGAAAAGTTGTGATATTTTCAATTAAACTTATTAAAATATTCAAAACACTTTTAGTAAAAAATATCTTTGTATCACCTCTCTGAAGAGTGTTAGGTATGGGTACAAAAATACTGGTTTTTCTGGATGTGAATGCTGAGTTTGAAAGAGTTTATGGACTCTGGAGAAATGTGTGCAGGGGATGAGGATGGCAGAAACTCCCGCTCGGGGCTGGCAGCTGCTCTGGCTCTGTGAGCAGCTTCTCCCCAAGAGCTGTGTCAACAGCAGCTGCTGAGCAGGACTGACTCAGCCTGGCCTCTGCTGCCTCCACGTAAAATTCAAATTTTGCCTCCACATCAACCCCAAATTGTTGCCTCCACATAAATCCCAAATTGTTTCCAGCAGCGTTGGAAGGAAAAGAGCTGGGCCAGGGCGTCCCAGGCAGCTCAGCTCAGCTCAGCTCAGCTCAGGTACATTCCCAGGGGAATGGGAAAGGTCCTGGTTCCTGAAATCCCCCTGGAAAGGGTTCTTGGGGGATGGACCAGCTGCAATTATTGCTTTTGATGGTCTTACCAGAAATTAAAGCTTAATATATCACCCCTTCACAATAATAGCCAGGTTAGGTCAATCCCTGATTTTAACTATTGCAGCCTTTAGGAAAATTCTCTTTATTCTGTGTGTGTGTTCTGTGTCTATAACGCACAAATAATGTACATTTTGCTTGCTGGTTTTTGGGACCTTTGACAAATTTGTCATTTCTGGTTTAGTGACACTTTTCTTCTTTTTGTGTCCCAGGCCACCTGGAGCTTGGGCAGTAATATTCACATTAACATTGATCTGAATTATTCTTGAAAGGATTATTTCATTGTGAATAAGACGATCATATTTACTAAAATAGAATATTGCCTGTGCCAGTGTCACTTTGCCCAAAGATTACTTTGCCTGATGAAATTAAAAAATTACTTTTATCTATCAGAGCCTTTTCCCTGGGGACATACATGTTCTGAACGGAATAAAAGGCAAGGTGGAGAGTTAAACAATAAAATAATCCTGATTGCAGATAAGATGTTATTTACACGGGCTGCACACCAGGATGACACGAAAACTTCAATGTCAACTTGTGAGAGTCTAAAAACTAAAAATTGGTCTTTATAAAACACCATTCCTTCCAAATGCACCTCTTATCTAAAAATAGATATATGTAATAATTTCATAATCACTGAAAATAGACTGTTTCAAAAAGTGGAAAGATGACCTTGAGATCCCCCCAAAAAAGGAGTATTTTTACAAGTTTCTGTCAAGTGTATAACCTTATGAATACCTAAAATACTGTGGAGGGTTGGACACTGTGTAAGTAAAAGGAGATTTTCGGTTGGTCTGTGCAAGCCTTGACAATTATAAAGTGTAAATAATTATGGGATAAGACAGAGTCCTTTCCTTGCTGTAATCTAATTTATATTACATACACAGCACTGCATATTTTTTGGTTGATCTAATAATGCAATGTCTTGTTTTTGAAAGTCACTGATAGTGGCAAAGATAAATACTTTTTGAACAGCAGTTGGCAGTTTGGAAGACGGGGATCTTTAATTTACTGCTCTTTGTGGTGAATACTCCTGCATTCCACTTGAGTATCTCATGTCTGAGGCTGTCTCACTCCTCCACCTCGAACCTGAGCCTTTCCCAGGAGGCTTTCACAACCACTTTATTGTTGCTTATTCCAGGCTGAACAGGGATCCTGGCTAATAGCTTCCCCTGTTCGGGCTGCTCTGCTCCTCATAAATGATTAAACGTTTTTTTTTCAGCCCTGGCTTAGGAACAGAAGACTGCTTCGAGCATTTAGGAAGTTCAGCCTTGTGCACTGATTCATGGCACACGTGGAATTTGCAGCAGGAGAATGTAATGAATGCACTCAGCGATGGTGTTTGTCACTCCGCTGCTGCTGGGGTTTCAGTGCCTGTGTTCCCTGCATTCCTGGCTGTATTTTCTTTTAAATGATGACACCTTAAACGTCTTCACAGACATTTTCAGCACCTACCTGGCAGTAAAATCCACGTGGCACCCAGGCACGGGTGGTTCAAAGGAGCAGAAAGCTGCAGCAGCTGGAACTCATCTGAGGGCGCCTCTACCCTGAGCATTGGTTTGGGTTTATTTTTATCAGTTTCTGTGTTGTTTGCCATCTGGATCAAAATTGATATTAAATATTTGGATGTTGTCTCCAATCCTCTTACATGCACTGAACACCGTATTCCAGGAGCTGTTCCTGCCACCCCTGGACACGATCACATCTGGATTCGGACAACCCCATCGGCTTCATTTGCCTGCTGCACGTGCAGGCAGTGTTTGGCCTCTTGTCTGCTGACCTCCTAAATGTGTGTCAATTTAGAACTGAGACTTCAGTCAATAGTGAAGAAAAGGGGACAAGTTTCTAATTTTTTTTTTTTTTTGCCATTCCAATAGACACTGTGTCCTAAAAAAGTAAAATACTTTGTAAATGAGAATGCGCTGGCTACAGTGGCTGACTGATTGACATTTATCTAGCAAGGTTACCAGGAAAACAATAATTTCTGTGGGGTTTTGAGGTAAATACAGCAGAATTCCTGCTTTTCTTGTCTCTCTCTTACCATCATGACCATAAACAGCTGAAGAGAGTGGAAGTACAGAAGCCAAAGTTGTGAATGTTTTATTTTCACAGCAGTGTTGTGGATGCTTGTGGCTGGAAAGGCTTCAGGTTTGGTTGGTGTGAGCCAGAAGCAGGGTAACAGTGGTGAAATTGGTGTTAGGAGGGGAAAAAAGTGAGAAACAGGAATAAATACCAATCTGGGGGGTTTTGAGCAACCTGATCTTGAGGAAGGTGTCTCTGCCCACTGCAGGGGTTTGAAACAAGATGATCTTTAAGGTCCCTTCTAATCCAAACCATTCTGTGATTCTGTGAAACTTCCCTTTAGGAAGCAGAATATCAGGGAGTTATTAACATAAGAAGCATAATTTCCTTAAACCCATTCCAGCAGTTGTGTATATTGATCTTTTCCATGCAACGTGAGTTGGAAGGCAGTAAAAATGAGGATGTTAATGCTGTGATCTCGCTGGAAGCTGTGATGTTGAAGCCGGGTCACTTTTGAACTCGGTGCAGTGTCTGGCAGAGTGGGGTTTGCTGGTATTGTCAATACCACGGAGTTTGAGCCTGGTTTGAAGTGTTTCCAGAGATGCACCGGGGTTTATTAATAAAGATTCACTCGTTCTTTTATTGATCAGTGGTACAGATCACACCAGCACCATGAATTTACTTGTTAAGCACTAAGCCACCTACATCTGAGCACTGCTTAATGAAAGGGCTCTCCTGAGCCGCAGATCTGGAGGGGAAAAAAGAAGATTAAAAGGACGAGGGACCAAGGATCCAGATAAAATTTGCGACACTTCCTATAACTCAGAGTACCTGGGTACTGGAATCCTGTGATTCAGTGTCCGAAGGGAGGGAAAATCAAGGGGTTTAAAAACTGTGGTTTTGGGGGAAAAGGTTTGACTGACTCCTGTGCTGGGCTCTGGACAATGATGTAAATGTTAATGCAATGATGTAAAACTGGAATGAATGAATTCTAATTCAGGCTCCTCTCTGAACTCCTTCCTTGACCCTGTGTACAAATCCCTGACCTTCTAATAATCTCTGTGAGTTGGTACTTGTGCAGGAACTAAATCGGAGGGAATTTCTTTTCAGGTGGATAAAAATTGCTTTACAGAGCTTCATCCCTGTGCGGAGCACTGGGAGAGGAAGCCAAGCTCAGCCTGTGCCATTGCCAGCAGTCCTTCGGGGTGTACGAGGCTTCCAAGGAGTGTAAAACACCAAGCCAGAAGTTCCTTTTCTGACCCCTACAGCTGCAGCTGTTTGTTGTGGTTCTCTCCACTTGCAGAGCAAATGTTTGGTTTGTTTTTTCTGCTGGAGGAGATGTCAGAACGGAGCTGTTTGAGTGCTGAGTGCTGTTTGTTGTGGGCTCCAGGTCCCAGCTTGCCCAGGGGCCACGGCTGCTGCTGGTGCACAGCTCAGCTCTGGGGTTTTGGAGCTCCTGCAGGCTCCTGAGCAGTTGCAGTTAGAGCAGGAACATGTGCTGGCTTTGAGCACTAAAGATAAACCAGGGGGTGTTGTCTCACTTGGAGATTTTTGCATATCGTGGATAAAAATGTTGCTGGCCGGCCAATATTGAGGAGAGTGAACTGCACCGTAAACATCTCTTAAGTTTAGCCAAGCAAGTCCCATTGTTACTGAAAATACAACCAGTATCAGGAATCACAGCTTGTGTTTTAATCACAAAAGTTTAGAAAAAGCAATCAAACTTTCCCAATAAATTTACATTTCACCCCACATCCAACACCCTGACTTGGGCAGTGGAGGGGGGAAGCTGCTGTTAGTGACTTTAATTTCTCTTTTTAATTTAAATCTTGTATCCCGATTTTTGCTGACTTTGTACAAATAAGTAGGTTTTGGAACAGAACTGAAATTTAAATTTTAAGTTGGGAATTTGAAAAAGCTATTAGAAGTATTTTTCCATTAGCATTGAGCCGCCTTGGCTGAAACACCAGGCAGGAATTCAGTGTGTCTTCACCTGCTGACCTTGCCTGCTTTAAGCCACATCTGTTAATAGAAAATGTTAATAACCTGGGATTTCTGGAAGAATGTGTTGGCCATTTTTAGGCCTTACTTTTGTGGAGCACTGGAAAACTTCCCTCACCATTAATTCTGCTAAAATTCCAATTTTTGGCCATTACAGGCCAGGAGGGGGTAAGAATTTTCACTCTTGAGTTTGCTACTGAAGCAGGCTGAGGAATCCTCGTGGCTCTGTGTTGTTTTGCAGACCCCAGAATTACCACCCTTTCAAATTTAGATTACAGCAGCAGCTCTTTCCACAGTCAGTGATTCCATGACAGTGTCCAGAGAAAATCTAATCAAGGTGCAAATAAGGATTCAACTCTGCCTATGGGAGCTGGCAAAGCGTCCACCTAGAGATTTTTGGATCCAATAAGTGCGCTGAGGCATAATAAAGAAATTGATTATTTTTTTCCCCTTTTAAGTGTAGCCTCTGATCAAAGAACCCCCGTGATAGAACAGCTCCAGCGATTTTTCACTCCCCGTGTCAATGCTTTGATCTCCAATGAAGAAATGCAGAAGAGAACCTGATGAGACATCAAAAGTGCATCTGTTTGGTGTCTCGAGCTCCAGGCCTGGGTGGCAGAACTGTGCCAGCTCCTTCCCTGGAGCTCTGGGTGGCACTGCCCTGTCATCCCCTGCCCTGGGGCTCTGGGTGGCAGAGCTGTGCCAGCGCCTTCCCTGGAGCTCTGGGTGGCACTGCCCTGTCATCCCCTGCCCTGGGGCTCTGGGTGGCAGAGCTGTGCCAGCTCCTTCCCTGGAGCTCTGGGTGGCACTGCCCTGTCAGCCCCTGCCCTGGGACTCTTGGGTGGCACTGCCCTGGGGCTCTGGTGGCACAGCCCTGTCAGCCCCTGCCCTGGGGCTCTGGTGGCACTTCCCTGTCAGCCCCTGCCCTGGGTGGCACTGCCCTGTCAGTCCCTGCCCTGGGGCTCTGGGTGGCACTGCCCTGTCAGTCCCTGCTCTGAGGCTCTGGGTGGCACTGCCCTGTCAGCCCCTGCTCTGGGGCTCTGGTGGCTCTGCCCTGTCGGTCCCTGCCCTGGAGCTCTGGGTGGCACTGCTGCCTTTCAGGAACCCCCTGTTGTCCATCCTCACTCCTGGGAGCAGCCCAGCCCCTGCAGCTGCCCACCAACAGCCCCAGGGCTGTGCCTGGCTCTTCCCACCCTCAGCACCACAGATTTGGGGTAGTTCTGCATTGTTCTTCTGCTTCTCTCCTAAGGACAGTGGAATTTGGAATTTATGCCTGACTTATGCCAGATGATCTCCATTGTGTGCCCACCCAGCTTGTGGGTGTTGTGCTCTGTAAGTGAATATTGGAGAAGTGGAGCAGCCACAGAAAGTCAGGTTTAACATGCACGTGTTTCCACTTGACTTGATTGGTGAGGGGTCCTGGACTTCACAAGTGGTGGTGTAAAAAGAAGTTTTATTATGTAGTGAAAATTCCTTATATTCCGTCAAACAAACAGGCAATAACTCTGCACCCCAGGGTGCCCCAATCCCCCATTCTGTGTCACAGCAGCACCTGGGATGGGCACAGGGAACCAGTGCCTGGGAAGGGAACAAACAGTGTTTGTCACCTCGGGCAGCTCCAGCAGGGCACAAACCCCCAGTGCTCTCCCAGCCCTGCCCTGCTGAGCCAGGAGGGGTTTCAGGGCTCCCAGGGTTTCCTCTGGACCAAAGCCAGGAGGCCACTCTGGCTGTCAGGGCCTGTCCCTCTGTCACCTCCATTCTGTAATTCCACATTCACTGAGCTCTCAGGCAGTTTCTGTGGTGAAATAAAAGCAGAATTTCCTCAGGATGTCGCTCTCCAAGGCCTAACAAACTGAACCCAGACATTCTCACGTCTTTATGAACCAAAGAGGAACTTCAGTGGTTGGATATTCGCCCCATGGTCTCCAGATAAATCACTGCTGTGTAATTCATTTCGATTCCCTCTCCAGTCAGTATAGAGAGCAGGACAATTTAGCAATCCTACATTATTCATATAATCTAACTTAGGCATTTAAACTCGCTGAAAAGTTAAAAAGTGCAATAGAATTTCTAAGAAATGTTAATAGGCAGGAGCCAAGAGTTCTGCACTGCTTTGGCTGGAAAGTGACTGTGGTTTCTCTATTGTAATTGGTACTTTCTAGGGGAGAAACTTTCATTGAGACTGGCTTTTAGTTAGCTGGAGAATAAAAATAACCTAGAAGGCCCCATGGCTTCTTTTCACTCTTTTATTTTTCTTTTCTCTTTTTTTTTTTTTTTTCTTTTTTTTCTTTTTTTTTTCTTTCCTCCCCAAGGAAACTTTGCCTAAGAGTTCCCCTTTTTCAGTTTTTACATTTAAGACAGTAAAAACTAACTGCAGCTCAAGTCTCTGAATGCATCTTCCCTTTATTGGACACCTATTGCGCTCTGTTTCTGGGTGTAAAAATATTACATAAAATTACATAAAAATGTAAAAATTAGAGCTGGAGTTGAACAGGGTTGGGACTTGAATTTCACTGCAGCTTTGGCTTCCACGGCCTGGCACCACCTCACGCTTCCAGAGCTCCCCAGTTGTTCTGAGTTGCATTGGACTTGAATTTTTGGAGCAGAAAAGTCAGATCTTTACTTCCCTCATGGGTCTGATTACAGGTAAATTTTCCAATGTTTTTGAGTCTATTTGCACTTCTGAAAGCAGAAAGATTGCTGCAGGAGGGGATGGAGGGTGTCAAAATCCTCTTAAAGACAAAGAAAATTCAGGGTTTATTTTATTTACCTGAACAGTATTTCTCTGCTTCACCTTGCGAGTTGGGAAATAATGCACAGATGTGACAGGCTGCAAACTCCTACAAAGGACGGGAAAATAATGATGTTCAAGAAAGCACCCTTTGATAATTGTACTTTAAAATTCAAGCCACAGACTGTGATTCTGATATTTTTGGTCATTAGTGGAGCAGATTAAAAACAAAACAAAAACATGCATCTGGGAAAGGTAATGAAATATTCCGTTTGATCTAACAATTTCCTGTTTAACACCTCCACTTTGTGGTATTGATTTCTGTACATCACTGCCTGGATAATAATGTTATTGAATAAAACAACCCTAACAAAAGTATCAAACCAGTATTTGATGTTTCTGTGAATGTTAAAATGACAACAGCTCTCAAAAAAAGAAAAAAAATCATGTCATTGATAAGAAAGGTTAAACCTGGTTTGATGTGTGCTCTGGGCTTTCCAGCACATTCTGCATTCTATGTTGAAAATGAGGAGAACTCAGGAAAAAGATAATTTTTATAGTTTTGTATTTCAGCAAAAATACTGAGACAAAAAACCCCTCAAGCTCACGCCCCCAAATCCTACTTTTAGAGCACAAAATCATCTTTACAGAGAGAGAGCCCACAATTAAAACAAAGCTCAGGGAGTCAATGGATCTGTTCTGAGGAAGAAAATGTTGCTTCTTTCTTTTGGACTTTTCAGTGTTTCCCTGGGGGTTTTTGTAGCTGAAAATGGCATTTTTGGGATTCTTGCCTTTCTGACTTTGGTGTTAATCACAGGGGCAAAATATCTGCTTCCAATAGGACAAACCTTTAACATTTTCAGGGAGTAAAAGGGGTTTTGTGAGAGTGAAACACTCCCTCCTCAATGCTCCTCATCCAGTCTCTGTTCCAGTGGTAATTTCTCTGCTTAGGTTACATTTATCCTGCGCTGTTTCTGGGGTTTCCTCTATTAAGATTTTTTCCTCATAAAGCAGCACCATTTTGTCTTCTGTGCCCCTTTCCTAACGTGACCAGGTTGTGTGTGCACGTGGAAACCTTCCCTGCCGCTGGGACAGGGCTCCAAAATGCACCTGCAAACTTCTGTATGTGTATAAGATACATTTACTCAGAATTAATCTCTTACTGAAGCAAATAATCATTAAATATTGCAATTTTAAAGGCGGAGTTTAAAACGAAAATATATTTGAAGAATATTGTATATTCTGGTGGTGTGGCCTTTCAAGCACTGCATGAAAGGGGACACAAGGACACGAGGATTTCACTCTCCAGGCATCTTTCCTGAACCAGAATTCCCTTGTTCTCCTGCCAGGACCCTGCTGTGCCTGTGAGGTCTGGTTTGCTCAAAGGAGCACTCACCTCTTGGGAAGGCCCATCCTTTGAGTATCGCTGTGCTACAAATTCTGCTGTAGCCAAATTTACTGCTGAGCCAAGGACTGAGAGATGCTAAAATTCCTTGTAGATAATCAGACGGATTTTTTTGGGTTTTGGTGTTTTTTTTTGTTTGGTTAGTTTTCTTTGTGGTTTTTTTAGGATGGTTTTTTTGTTGTTCGTGGGTTTTTTGTTTGTTTGTTTGGGGGTTTTTTTTGTATTTTAAGTCTTAGAAGAAAACAACCAAGTAAAGATGTTACCTGTACGAGGGGATGGTATTTGCATGTTGTGGGACTGGTCTGGTCTGACAAGAACAACAAAAAAATGAAACTTATTTTTGTCTGCCAAGCCCACAGATTGTTCTTAAAATTATTTTACTTAGGTAATGGAGCTCAACGTTTAAAATTGGCCCTCTGTAACCTCATGCTGAGGAAATGAGGATGATTCAGAGAAGTAGGGATCTGCTGCCGGGGTGTCAATGCAAGGAGGAGACAGATCTGAAGAGAGAATTTGGTTTTGTCTCTCCCATGCCCACAGTCTTTGTGCTCAAAACTGAGTTATGAGCTAAAGATAACAAATTCTAGTACTGAAATTCAACTTAGGGGTGAGTCAAGTGCAGCTTTCCAGTACCCTGGGGAGTGATTGTTTACAAGGGCCTGAGGGGATAGGACAAGGGGAACGGCTTCAACCTGGCAGAGAGCAGGGATGGATGGGATATTGGGAAAAATCCTGCCCTGGGAGGGTGTGAGGCCCTGGCACAGGGGCCCAGAGAAGCTGTGGCTGCCCCTGGATCCCTGGCAGTGCCCAAGGCCAGGCTGGATGGAGCTTGGAGCACCCTGGGCCAGTGGGAGGTGTCCCTGCCATGGCAGGGGTGGATGAGATGATTTTTGAGGTCCCTCCCAGCCCAGGCCATTCTGTGATTCAATAATTCACAAATTAAGTAGAAAAGTGACAGATAAGAGGATGATTGCCATGTTTAATGTGTCTTTATTCCAAAGAATAAATAGCAAAGCCTAAGAGACACCATTTTTCTTGAGTTAGAGGCAGAGCTCAGCCTGGCAGGGAAGGGGGAACCCCGACATCCAGAACCGCGGGGGCTGTGCTGGAGCTGAGCCTGTTCAGCCCACGCACACGGAGAGCTCTGGCTGCCAGGGCAGGTCTGCGGGGTTCCTTAGGCACCGGAACACTCTGAAGGGCTCCGGTGTGAAAATAAGTGTTTGACTTTACTCTGACAGATCACTCATTTCTGAGATTAAAAAGTAATATTTTTAAGGAAAGAAAAAAAAAATTAAAGAAATCTTTGAGGGGCACGTGCGCACACAAAAAGCGAAATCAGATTTGTCGTAGGTTTAGGAGCAGCCTCTGAGGATCACAGAGGGATAGGGTAGCACTGGATCTGACACAGAAGCATTTTCCCTTTACACGAATTAAAAAATAATCAGTGGATTTAAATCAGATTCCCCGATATCTGTGAGTATTTTAATTGAAATAATGTGGCTTAGCAGCACAGGGTGAGAGAAAAGAGGAGCCAGACTCAGTGATAATTTTGCTGTTCAGACTTTTCCTTAGCAGATCAGTCAGCTTATATTAAATACTTCTCACCAAACTGTTGAGCTGGGGTAGCTGTAAAACACTGTAAAACACAGTTTTATGGAGATTATCCTTTCTGTTTCTTCTGTGATATCAGAAGTGGGGTTAAAAGGAAAAAAAAAATCAAATGTAGGGTTTTTGCCAGCTGGTTTGCTTCAGGTATTTTGGCTGGTGGGAGGGGTTTGGTGTAAAATATAAGGACAGAATACAAAATAAGGTTTGAAAACAATCACTGTAAAGAAATGGAAAAAATTCTGAAAATCCTTCACCAAAAAAAAGTTTTCACCATTTTAATAAAAAGCTGACTTGTTCACCTGTGATTGAAAAGGTTTAGGAGTTGGATAAAGTGCAGCAGTCATTGTCCTTTAGTGCTGGGGACCAGGAAAAATCCCCTGTTCTTTATGATCCTCTTGTACAATGGCCTGTTTATTCCTCCTCTTCCAGTATTATGGGCAATTCTGAATACTGGAAATTTTAACAAAATTCAGATATGGAAAGAAATCTATAAAACCTTTGGCTGAGAGACAGGCAGAGAATCTGACTGCTCAAACAGATCCTGTAAGAACAGCTCCAGAAAATCTCCAAAATCAAATGCTTAAGATATTCCCATCTTCCCCAGGCTTTTCTTGCTGATTGTTAGGAAGGACTGGGGCAAAGTGAGGAAGGGAAATGAGGTGAATGGGAGGGAACTTTTGCTATGCATGGCAGATTCCCAGATACTCCTCAGCTCCCAGAGGTAAAGGTACAAAGAATAATCAAAGCTGATTTTCATCCTGGGTTTCTTTCTGCAGTCAATGAGAATTTAAGGGGAACAGGAGTAGGGCTCTGCATTTTGAAATATTGTAGGAGATGCTCACTGGATGCCTGTGTTTTGAGCTCCTCTGTTAAATGAAACAGTTTTTAATGGTGCTACAAAATTTACAATAGAATTATAATGGAATCTGGCTAATTAAGATGTTTGTCTTGATATAATTTCTTATTGTTCACTGTGTCTTTTTCCCATTAGGCTGCAATGGAACAGCTCGGCAGCATTTCATCAATGGGATGTAATTCTTTGTAATAGCTTAAGTGTTCCTAGATTTATCACTGAAATAAAAAAAATACCACACTGCCAAACTGAGGACGTTACAAAAGGAAATGAATGGAGATCCCCTCTCCTGTGCCTTTCCTTTCACAAATCCGCATTGGTATTAATGCCAGGCATTAATTCCACATGACTACATCTTTTCTTCAATGAGGATGGGATGTTGAAAAGCATCATGCAGTGGCTCTGTAACCAGCATTTCCAATTTCCTCTGGCCCTGTCCTCACTAAATAAATTTAATTTCAAAGGAAGAATGCAGTGGTGCTTTAGCCTGTCTCTCTACTGTCAGTGCAGTGTCAGACATTCCAAAATCGAAGTGTTCTAACACAGATATTGCACAGAACAGCCAAGAAAAAGATTTCTGACCTTTCAGCATCGAACTGGGTCACATCTTTGGAGAGTCTGCGAGTGCTCATGATCACCATTACAAACCAGGGTAATGTGGAGGGAAAAGTTGCATTTCAGGCTTCTGCTCTGACCGTTGGGACCACAATCCCATTGTGGGGCTTTTTGAAAGTCAGAGTTGGTGCTCAGTTCTTAAGCAGACTGACTGAGAAACCCCTGTGATGTCTGGGCAACAGCAGGCACACAATTTGTGCTCCTGATTTGCCTCCAGGCAGTTCATTTTGACCTTTTGCGTGCTCTGCACAGAATAAAAATAAGACTGAACCTTCACAGAGCGTCGCTCGTTGCTGCACTTTGTCAGAAGCAGCACTCTTTAACCAGTCCTACTGTCTTTGTGTTTCTTTTAAATTCCTCTCAATAGGTGCAGAAAGCTCTAAACACTTTAATGAAATAGCTGGGAAAAAATAGAGAGGAACAGTGCAATCTGTGGGTTCTGTGGGTGCTTTAGAAACACAACCTCCACTCCCCTCTAAACATTGTTGTCCACTGGGACCTGCCCAGGAATCTTGTTCTTGGCTCTTCAGATGTCAAAAAGCTAAAAATACAAATAATTTGGAAGATTTTATATCAGATAGTAAGAACAAATTTAATTTGCTGCTGCTTTTCCAGTTTTGCTAGACTATAGGCAAAAACCACAGGTTTTACAAATTCCTTCCTGTGTATTGTGTTGGGATTTGAATTTTCTTTAAATTTTAATTCCTTTTTGTTGATTTGTGGGATATGATTTAAGCTGTATTTAGAGTTCCAGTCAGAACCCAAAGTACGCCGATTCTGGTTTGAAGGTGGCAGTGGGGCGATGTTCTGCTGAGGAGAGCCGGCTCTCATTACCAAAGGTACACAATTCCTCTGCTTTTATCAGCATAAATGGAGAAAAGAGGCTGATAATATGATCAAATATCAGAGTTAATGCTCAAATAATAGTGGAATAAGGCATGGTTCTAAAAGGGAAAAAGGCAAATATGGCAGCTTTGCATTAAAGAGTGAAGGTGAAGGGGGAAAAGGGTGGGTTTGTCTCAAAATTACACTGAGCCAGACCCACTGAAAATGGGATTTATTTTTTTCCTGTGGATACATTTGAGCTAAAGAAGAATGGGTGATGCTTGGCCGACGATTTCACTGCATTTGACCTCAAACTGCGGGGTGAGAACTTCTCTGTGCATTTGCTCTGCAAGGTGGCTTCAACTTCCTCAGGATTTTTTTACCCACACCTGTCTTGCGATGGCTCACACTAAACAAGGTAATTTTTAATTAATACTACACTGCAATCAATGCACACTCCACAATCAACTTCATCTTTAAATTAAGGAAAGGTTTATTTCTTCATTTGTTTCACGCATATCGGAAGTTAAAGACTGGGGAAACGAGGAACTCAATATTTGTCAGCTGAGATGAGCACACAAGCAAGGATTTCCAGCTTTAATTACCCCAGTTCCCAGGACAGAATTCCAAACTCTGTGTTGAGTGCATGAGCTGAATATTTTGATATCAGTTTAAAAAAAAAAGGAAAAAAAAGCTGATTTGCTGTAATTTATATGAATTTAGGAACAGGAGTGAGAAACCAGATTGGGTGAAGAAGGGGAGTTGTAGATACCTGATTCACTTCAGGCTGTGGTTGGTTTAATGAGTCTCAGTGTTGAGTTGGTGGAGTTCAAATGTTTGGGAGCCAGGTGGACACAGAGCTGGAAATGTCCTGCAGTGGGTGAAGTTTGGAGTGAAATTAAGGCTATCAAAGTTTTCACATGTGCAAATAAAGTAGAATCAGTTATGGATAGAGGAGGGAGAACACTTAAATACATAATGTTTTGAAAGAAAATGTGAAATAATTAGGGAAGTTTTCTTGAAAGATTTTTTTTTAAAAATTGCACCTTCAGCATGTAAATACTTTTTCAGACTTGATTCTCAGTGATGTCCTTTTCAGGGTGTGGAAGATGGAGAAACAATTAATTAAAACCTCAGGAATGGCTCTGGCAGTGAGGGCACGGCTGCATTCAGAGCAAGAAATCGCCCAGGACAGCTCCAGGCCGTGGCTGAGGGCTGGGCACGACTCCCCCGCCTCTCAAACAAAACATTTCTCTGCTGGGGAAGAACCTTTCTCTCCAACACTTGTACCTGCAATGAGGTGCCATTGTCCTCCTGCAGCCTGAAAATTGCTGCTTTCAGAGCCCCAGCAATTTCCTGCAACCACTGTTTACCTCCATCACAGCAACTCGTACTTTTTGCTCTCCTTTGTTCCCGTTTTCTATTACACCCATGCCTTGTGGAGCTTTGGTTTTCTTGTTTTCCCTGTTGGTCCCAGCCCCCAGCTCCAGGCTGGATTTATCATAAATAAAGGCATCGCTGGGCAGTGCTCAGTGTCAGGATTTTCATGACAGGATTGAGATTAAAAGCAGAGCAAACACATCATTCTTATCTCTATGAACATTTAAGTTATTTTATCCTGGCCTATTTGCAATTTTGAGGACCTGTTGCATGTCCTGGAACGGGGAGTTCAAAGCAACCCTTGGCTCCTCGGTGTTATCCTAAATTACAACTTGGTTTTCTGAATCTGGGGCTAATTCTTTTGGGGCAGAGAGCTCCGTTCCCATTTCCCTTCCTTTGTACCTACGCTCGTTCCACTGGATTTTTCTTTTGGGTTATAAGTAGCAAATGTGTTTGATGGCTCCCGCTGGAGCTGAGTACTAAAAGGTCCTAATTAATGCAGATTTGATGGCGCTGAGTGGCTCGTGTTTCCCTTTGAATCGAGTCAGAATTCAACTCTGAGCCGTTCTTCTTCCCAGAGGAAGGGTTTTTTATAGCATTGCTAACGCATTTATTGCAGAAAAGGAACCTTGCCCAAATATCTTTGGTCCTTTGATCTGGCCCAGATGATTTTTCTGGAGAGACAAGGCTGCAGGTAACAGGATTTGTTATTTTGCCTTTCTGGGACCAAACTCTTCTCCCTCAGTTTTGGTTGCACTCCAGTATCACGTGGAATATAAACACCAGATAGGAAATCAGATTTTTAGTAAGATGTTGCACAAAACTTTACAGATATTTTATTTTTCACATTGCAACACTTTGGGGTTCATTTTCTCTAGTTTCAATTCTTTATTTTTCTTCTTATTCTTTCTTTATTCTACATCAGGAGGATTTGATTTAAATACACATTTGCTGCTCAGCCGGTGTCTCCATCTTCCAGAGCTCTGCTGAGGCAGCTGCTGAGCAGAAAATGCATTTTTGGGGTGTTATGTTGGTGTTTGGAAATAAACAACTGAACTTATTCCGAGTGTGTGTTGTGGGTGTCTGAACTGAAATGTGCAACCCCAGTGAATATTCTGAGCCCCAATATTTTTGTCTCCGTGCCTAAAAAAAAAGTCTTTTGAAATCCAAGTTACTGCTCCTAATTTATACAATATGCTGACTGGAATGAGTTATTTCTGGGCTATTACAGCTGTACAGCCACCGAGGAATTGCCTGGATAAATGTAGGTTTATATCTTTTATCTGTTAAATCAAAGATCAAAACGCGAGATTCGAAGCTCAAGGACATTCTGTGGATTTGTGACATTTCCTAAAGGAACAGCAGATAATAAACCTGTGACTGCATTAGCACACTGAGAGCCATTGTAAACGCGGAATTTTCATGTGTGACACAGATAAAACCTTGCCCTCGGGATTTTTAATGATCCTTCAAAGCAACACCTTTGCTCAGGCTCCTTGTTTGGGAGCTCAGAAGGAATAAAACACATTCCCAGCCGGAATTCTTTGTGAAAGGTGTTCAGAGCTTGTCATGATATTGTTTAAAAAATGCCACAAATATCTCACGTGCACATAAACACATTGAGGGGTGTGCACACAGCTCCCTTCTGCCCCAAGGTGTTTTATGTAGCCACAATTATTTATTGCTTGCCATCAAAACTCTCTGTAACCACTTGTTGCAGTTGTTAACTTGAAAGTTGGTGAGAATCTACCTTTTTTGTCATTAGAAAAGTTATTTTTGGGAGGATCAGCCTGTAAAACACACGGCAGAATATCTGCTAAACAGGTAAAAACCCATTAAAAATACAGGTGGATGTGGCAATGACTTAATGACTCGGAGGGGAAAAAAACCCCACATTTGCATATTCCGCAAGCGAATGAGGAGTAAGCTTTCCAAATGTCACAAAGCAGACTGTTATCAATATATATCAACATCCTCCCGCTCCTGGCTGGCCATAAATGTCAGCGGGAATTTTTTATGGCTTTTGCAGCTTCTCTGCAGTTTGGGGCCGGGCCTGGGTGGATGGGGGAGCACAACTGGCGCTGGGAGAGTTTGGAATGTCAGGAATTCCATCAGAACAGGGGCTGGGGGATGCTGAACCCCCAACTCCAGCTCTGGGGAGCTGATCTGAAGGGGGTCATGTATAACCCGCTGTTCTCATCCCTTATTCTTCACCTTTTTTAATTAATAATTTAACTTCTCTTTCTGAAATCCTCATTATCACTCCAGCATCTCATTAACGAGCCGTTCCATCGCTGCATTTTGGAGCTTTGCAGACGAGGGGGCTGCAGCAGAAACCAGGAGCTCTGGGTTATGTGGAGAGCTCGAATTTGCAAGCAGAGCCCGCAGCGCTGGGAATTTGATGTCATTAGAAATCTTTTCATCTTTCTTCTCTCTCTTTTTTTTTTTTTTATATTTAAAACAGGACAAAAAAAAATTTTAATTCTTTCTCGGAATGATTCATATCCTGTGGATTTTTCCTATTAGGCAATGAAGCTGTGATATTAAGATTGAGTATATAAATAATTCTCATAATTCACGCCGAAGAAAGAGAAATAATTACCTCGGAACATTTCATTATGAATGGAATTCTGTCAGAAACTTTAAGAAGGGAGCATTAATACAAATTAAGGTCTTAGGGATTCATATTTTAAATACTTAATTCTGGATTTTATTTAACTTTTACCAGACCAATGAGAAATTTTTTTTTTTCTAATCAGCAAAATGAATTGCTGAGCTAGAAAAACATTAAGTAGAAAATGTAAAATTCCTGCGATGAACAAATATTTTATATTTTATGATTTCTGTCACTGCAGAATGGCTGAACTTGGGTGAGTTACCAGCTTTGCAGAGCTGACCATAAACTCAAATATCAAAAATACCTGCTGAGGAGCAGAATATATCTAATTTCAGGTAATTCTGCATTGTCTCTCTGTGGGTCTGTTAAATTCCAGTCAGGGCATGCTGGAAGTGTGTTATTTTATTCATGGAAAACTGTAAATCCCATGGGAAAATGAAAAAAAAAGTCATTTTGGGAGGTGCTGACACTTTATCTTGAACAGAAATCAAGAGTGAAAAGTTCTCTGCACTGCAAATTCCAGTTCTCACCGAGAAGGACACGTTGGGTGATATTAACGTAGCTGAGAAAATTTGGGTGTTCACTCAGACACCTGAGGAGTATTCCAGGAAACGTCAAGGTGTCCCCTGATTTATACCTGGAAAAGAAAAGGTGTCCCCTGATTTATTCCAGGAAAAGTCAAGGTGTCTGCCAATTTATTCCAGGAAAAGTTAAGGTGTTCCCTAACTTATTTCAGGAAAATCAAGGTGTCCCCTGAGTTATTCCTGGAAAAATCAAGGTGTCCCGTAAGTTATGTCAGGAAAAATCAAGGTTTCCCCTAATTTATTTCAGGAAAAATCAAGGTGACCCCTAATTTATTCCAGGAAAAGTTGAGGTTCCCCTAAGTTATGTCAGGAAAAATCAAGGTTTCCCCTAATTNTCAAGGTGTTCCCTGATTTATTTCAGGAAAATCAAGGTGACCCCTGATTTATGCCTGGAAAAGAAAATATGTCCCGTAAGTTATTACAGGAAAAGTCAAGGTTTCCCCTAATTTATTTCAGGAAAAATCAAGGTGACCCCTAATTTATTCCAGGAAAAGTTGAGGTTCCCCTAAGTTATGTCAGGAAAAATCAAGGTTTCCCCTAATTTATTTCAGGAAAATCAAGATGTCCCCTAATTTATTTCAGGAAAAATCAAGTTTTCCCCTAATTTATTCCAGGAAAAATCAAGGTGTCCCCTAATTTATTCCAGGAAAAGTCAAGCTGTCCCCTAAGTTATTTCAGGAAAAGTCGAGGTGTCCCCTAATTTCTTTCTGGAAAAGTCAAGGTGTTCCCTAAGTTATTTCAGGAAAAATCAAGGTTTCCCCATATTTATTCCAGGAAAAGCCAAGGTGCCCCCTAACTTTTAAAATTTCCTGTTCTGATCCTCAGCTCGGAGGTTCCCCAGCTGCCGTGGTGGTTGCTGCTGCCTGGGGGAGCCTGAGCTGCTTCTCTGCTCCTCAAAAATCGTTTCTCCAGTCCCAGAGATACAAATTCCTAAGCCTGAAGAGACATGAGCAGAAATATTCCTGCTGTTTGCAATGTGATTTTTATCTCGAGGCAAATGGAATTCAGCCTTATCCTACCAATGAATTTGTTTGCAGAATGCACAGCTAAAGTCCTGAAATATCTGTGATGTTCCTACACAAACTCGTGCAATAGCTGCTCATGTATTTTGCTTAAATTCCTAATAATTCTCAGGGTTTTCAAGGCTTCTTTCCTTTTTTTAAAGGCAGGAGTTAGAAGTGAATTTTTAGTTGTTCTCAGCTCTGAGCTTGTAAGGGTTTCTGTCAGGCTGTGCCTGGGCTGGTCCATCCGAAATGCTGACTTTGGCCATGGTAATGCAGCTTTTTTATTTTTCCTTCTGCTCCAGAGGATTTCTGCTCTAATATCTCATTATTCAGCAGCCTCCACTGAAATCTGCATTTTTTTTGCACGTTGTTTGAGATGTGGTGGTTATTTACAAAAGATGTGTGGTTATAGTGGAATAATTTTAACGGATAAAAGTTTATTTATTCCTCTTCCTTTTTGTGCTGCTCCAGTGTCCCCTACAATGTGGCACGAGACTCTCCAAGCCTAAAAAATGTTGCTTTAGCACTTTTTTAGTATAAAATCTTATCACTCTCAAATTCACAGCGCCGTGTGCAGTTTTGTTTGCTGCTTTTCAGGAATGTACAACCCAAATCCCAAGCGTTTCCCTGGGAGCCCGGACAAAATCGAACTCAACCTGAGACCTCTACAAGTTCAAGCACTTTCAGTGTGTTCAGCATAACTTTATTTTTGTGCTGCTTTCTGGTTCCCACTTCGAGGGCTGCAGCTTTTCCTGCTTAATCACATAAATTCACGTTACGCAGGGCTGTGCAAAACAAAGAAAAAATGGCTTTTAATTCTTTTGGGGTTTGCTGTGGGTGTTCATATTGAACGTCGATTTTTGTCCCTCCTCTGCTGCCTGATTCCAGCTGAAATCTTGGGAAATATTGGAAATATTCACCAGTGGCATGGAAATTTTGCCATTTTTCTGTGCTGTTGGACAGTTCTTACAAACATTTGTGGCTGTGAAGAGCTCCTGGATTGCTTGGGTTTAGTGCAGCTTGTACCACGAGTGACAAAGGAACTACACACAAAGTAATGATAAAACAATTTAAAATAAAACCAAGAGAGTTTAAAATAAAACAATTATAATAATAAAGCAATTTAAAATAACACCAAGAGAGTTTAAAATAAAACAATTATAATAATAAAGCAATTTAAAATAACACCAAGACTTCTCTCAGTCTGGCAGAGAAAAGGCCAAGAGTGGCCACCTGCAACTCCTTGGAGTGGATTTGAACCCAGTGGGTCCAAGCTCTACTTATTAATAAAGTTATTGATTAATGTTTAGGGCTGTGACTTTTTAATTCCTTTTGTGTGCTTCAAAATGCAGCTTTGGATAAAACCAATTTGTTTGCTTTTTTCATGTTCCCATCTCTCTATTTTGCTGGAAAAAGCAAAGCTGGATAAAAAAAACCCCAGACTGAAAGGGATGGCAGAGAGCCAGCATGGCAGGCAGGGGAAAAACAAACTTAAAGTCATTGGGAAGCTTTAGGACTAATTCCACCAAAGAACAGACTTTTGAAGACATTCCAGATAAAATCTTGGAACAGATCATGATATTTTCATTTTTAATACGTGTAATAAAATAAAAATACAGCCATCCATTTCCACGCTGCAAAGATTTACTCTGGCTCTAAATTAACAATAACTGAGTCAGGCTGGGGAGCATTATTCCTTCTCCCTCAGAAACACGAGCATAATTTTGGAGTTATTAAAATGAATGTCAGCGCATGACAATGAAACCTCCACATCTGCGGCGCTGCAGATTGGCCTGAGGTGAATATGGTGAGGAATTGATCTAAAATGATCTAAAAACGTGGTGTGGTGTGGGTCACAGAAGGGTTTATTTGACATTCTTCTCTTATTTCACACTGCCCTAGCCCAGGAGGTGGCCTGGAATATCTGAAACCCAGCCCAGAGTCAGCTGGATATGAGAAATCTGCCTGGAATCTTGTGAAAATATCATTTATTGATAGCAGCCACCAAGGTTTTGCAAAAAGTGGGAGAGATGTTGAAAAACCCGCCTCTAAGCAGTGCTTATTTCAAGTAAGGGAGGTTAGGGGGAGATATTAATGTTTTGAAACCTAAATTTATTTTCAAACCACACAGAACCATCTGATGTTAATTTGGGTGGGAAAAAGCAGAAAAATATAAATATATATGTGTATAGATATATATATATGTACACACACACAAACCACAAATGTTTCATGAACTTTCAGCTTTTAAGTGCCATGGGAACTGTAAGGGAAAAAATCATTGGGGTTTTTTTTGGTCTTTTAAAAAAATTAGGTTGTTTGTGTGACCTTTGTTGGGCATTAAAATAAGCTCTTTGAGGAATAGTAGCTTTCTTTCAGTTTGCTAGATACTTTTCCTGATTTCATGATGGCCTGAAAATTTCCATTTCTTATGGTACCTCCATTTTTGGGCTGCTGTGGCTTCTATAATCCAAGTGACTGAATCCTAATTTGAAACCAGAGGAAAGCCACATTGAGGGAATGGTGAACACCATTTAATCTATGGAGCATTTTGGTCAAAAAAGGGGGAAAAAAAGACATAACACCCTTGATCTGAAATTTATCTCAGGTGTTATATTCGCCATATGAAATGAAATTGCATTGAACAAGCAAAACAGTAATTTCATTACTAATTATTCATTACTAATGTAGTAATAAAATTAATTACCACGTTAGTAATTTCAGTAAATTCATACAGTAATTGTATACTGTAACTATTTTATAAAGTTTAAATCTCTTTATTCCTGGGATTGGAAGCCTCGCAGCTGGATAAATTCAGATCTTTTTTGCAATTCTTGTCCACGCAGAGACATTCAAGAAATTATAATGACCTGCTGGGGTTCCTGGGGGTTCTCCTGCTCAGCCCCATTCACACCCCACTGAGAGACCCCTCAAGCTGCCCCGGCTGTCCCAGTGAAGGGAATTTGGAAGTGCTGAATTTGGGAACACCAGCAGCAGATGTGAGCTGTGCTCTCCAAACCCCGCCTGCTCGTAAAGTTGTTTCCTTGGAGCGTTAGCGATGCATCACGTGAAAAATCAGAAATTTATATTTCATCCCACAGCATGCTGGGCCTTGTTTAAAGCATCACAGGGCCGTGGAATAAAGTTGATTTCTCAGCTGTAGTCAGAGGAAAAAGCTGCAGCTGACACCTCATGGCCAGTGGTGTGAATTAGAACCCGAGGACGTGCTCAGGCAGTCCTGGAGAGGATCATTCTGGAATATTTCCTCACTATTGGAACTCCTATAGAGAAATCACTCGTGGGTGACGTATTTGTAATCCAGGAGAAATAGTTTAATAAATTAAAAGCTTCATAAGTCTTCCTTAGTCTTTAATAATTAAAGGAATTTTTAATTTTCTTCGGAAGTAATGGGAATAGACAAAGCAGGCAATGGATGGAATAAATCAACATGATGAATTAATTAATGGTTCACCAGGGATCTGAAATTAGGTCACCTCCTAAAATGTGTCAGCTGCTTGTTTGCTCAAAGCTCATCTTGGACATACCTGGGAGAACTTCTCAAGCCTCAGAATCTCTCCAGCAAAGGCCACCCAGAAACAGCTCAGGGGCATCACCTGGAAATCAGATTGAGGGAAATCTTGTCAGATTTTGTTTAGAAAACTCACAATAAAGCTGTGCACCAGGTAGAGGCTGCATACGGTATTTGACTCTTGATTAGTCTTGGAGGAAAAAGTTCTGTCTAATCTCACCCCTAAACTTTCCAAGAGCGCATCCATCATGGTTTTCCTGGATTTCTGAGCCCTTTCAGATCAAAAAACGCGACTGGGAAGGGTTACAGCTGATATTTGGGAAGCTTTTAGCTGTTGTCAGCATGGGACTCCCTCTGGAGTTACTACATGAAACCAGCTCTTATTAGCACAATGCAGGCATGAGAGTATGAAAGACTCCTTAATTATTAATTTCATAGGATTCTCTTCCACAGGACAGCTCCACTTAGCCTATTTTCCAGCACTCTGGATCTATCCACAAATGAACTCCAAGAGAATTGTTTTGTTACCTTATAATTCGACTTCTCAGGGAGGTTTCATGTTTTTCTCTTCAGTTTCAAAATGAGTTTTGAATGCCAGTTGTCTCAGACAAGTGGAATGAGGAGCAACATCCTGAGCATGGCCCTAGAAGTGCAGTGGAGAAGCACAAAATCCCATTTTGGTGCTTGGTTTCACCTGTGATTCCTCGCACTGAAATGGAAAGGGGTTTTTGTGTCCTTGCCCTGTTGTATTCCAGCCTCATTCCAGGTGTTTCAGGAATTAATTTTATATAGATGTGTGCTTTTTTCTCTTATAAAATGCCAGCAGCACTGTACAAATATGGACATATCCCAGATTCCTCAGGATATTTATCCAAATCACCTTCCCTGGCAGTCATAAAAGGGGTTTTGGAAATGAAAACAACTTGTTCAGGATTTCAGGGTTTACAAAATAACCCAGGCTCAGATAAAACTTCAGACTGGGACTGGGAGCTGTGGCACAAACTGGGGAATTTCTGTGACCCAGAACTGAAACTGGGGGAATCAGCGCTGCAATAACATGATCAGCCTGGCAAACAGAGGGCAGGAACTCTGGCATGGTAAATATTTGAGTTTGGAAAGCAGACAGTAATTTTTAAAACTTTATTCAACTTAACCAGTAAATATTGGTGACTTAAAAGGTGTTTTGGTACCCAATCCTCTGTGAGTTTTAAAACTCTAGAGTGCTGGTTCTGTGCTGGGATTTTGGCCCATAGGTGATGTTGTTCTCTGACCTAATTTTTAAAGGAAATTACGTACTTGCCTCTCAAGTGTGGAACAACTTTGTGCCAGAAACATTCTCTTGAAAATCTTGTGTATTTTATCACCACAGCTTTCCTAGGAATTGTTTCCTTTTCTGGAACTTGATGTATTTCTTGCTGCATATTTAAAAGTACACGGTATTTTTGGTCCCTCAACAGATGTTCGTTTTCTTCTGATCTCTTCCAGACATCTGGAAATAATGTCATTATGAAATGTAACTAATTCTCTATACCCAAGGTCTGCTCTGAAATCCTGCAGAGATACATCTGCTACATCTGCACTGTATTAGAAGTGATTCATTGGAAGTCTTCTGAAACTGGGCCGAGCTCTCAGCCCGTGTGAGTTCCCTGCAAGTGGAGTTGGGAGGCTGCTCGGCGCTGTCAAATCTGTTCCAGCACAGCTCCGCCGAGGCGCTCGGGCAGCGCCAGAGCTGCAATCTGTTACAGAGGAGTCCTCTGTGAGCGGAGTTTCTGGCCGTGCCTCCTTTGTTCCAGCAGAATCGAGAAAGATCTTCACCTAAATCACTGACTCCTCATCCTTTCCCTTTTGCACTTTTATAATACTTTTTTTTTTTAATACTTTTTTTATTTTTAAATCAGTGGCTGTTTTACCGCATGTGGAGGATCAGCCCTGCACAGAGGAGTCGCAGGGTCAGGACTGGCTCAGTTCTTCCCTCCCTATTTAAAACATTCTCACTCTCTCAGAACTTTCCTGCAGACATCCAAGCCCCTCACCTGTGCAGATGCAAACAAAAGCAGAACAAGAGGCCTGGGGACAGCACAAAATTCCCATTTGCAGCCCGTGCCGGGCAGAGCTCTCCCGCTGCCGTCCATCCAGGAGATCCGTGCTCCCATCCCTGCTCCTGGCCCATTATTCCAAATTATTGATCCCCTTCGTGCGCGTCGGGGCGGTTCTTTGGGAACTCTTCAGTGGAAGAGCAGCGTGACCCTGGGCTGGCTGCTGAGGGAGGAGCTCAGAACTTTTCTGAGTTTCCGTGAGCTCCACAGAGCAGCAGGAGCCAAAGGAATCAAATCCTCAACAGACAATTTTTTAATTATTCTGAATTTAAGAATTCCAGGAAATTTTGGGGATTTTTGCCTCTACTCTTGTCTCATTCCAAAGGTCTTTCCTGAAGATATGTTTATGAACCTGGTGTCTTAGGTTAGTTATATGAAATTTGAAAATGTATTTGATTTTTTTGTTCTTTTTGTAAATCAGTGGTAGTAGAAACCGGTTCATTAACTTGATTTTAAAAAATCCCTAAATACACTTAAAAATTAATGTAACCCAACTGCTTTAAAGAATCTTAAGTAGCATTAATGGGAGAGTGCACAAAATAATGCGGGTTAGTGTTTTGGGGGGTATTTTTAGTATCTTTTTTCTTAGATTCTTATAAAAGCTCAGGTAAATGCAAAAATAAAGCAGTAATTTATATCCTGGAAGCTGGAACAAAAGAAATCTGAAAGCAGTGGACACAAGGCTTTGCAGGGCACAGGTGAGTTGTGTATGTCCCATTTTTTTAATGGGAACTTCCCTAGGCAGGTCTGAACCTCACAAGAACATTGTAGGGCTGAAAAAAACATTTCACAGATACGGGTNATCTCAATTTTTTCCATTGGAACTTCAGGTCTGTACCTCACAGGAGCGTAGTAGGGCTGAAAAAACATTTCACAGATACGGGTCGGTTTTGTTTGTAGGATTAATATGTTCCCTTGGGCATCTTGAATATCAAGTAGTGCTGCTGGGGTTTTTTTAATGGCGCGTCTTGGTCATACTTCAGAGAGGATAGAATTAGTTGGAATATTATAAGGGAGTTGGCATAATTCATGGAAAACTGCACTTTTTGTAAAGTACACTTTCACTTTCTAGAAAATATGTCAGACTGCTGATGCAAAAGATGTTTTTTGTCAGCAGCGCTGACGGCAAATGTAGGAGTCTGCTTCACTGAATACACCATTTAAAGCGTATTTAAATTTAAAAGCAGGCAGGAATTTATATGCAAAGCGATCACATTCAATAACTTATAATCAGAACAAAGCCGCCGCTGATTACCAAGTTTCTGGAAAGTAGTTCAAGGGCAGAAGGAGCAGAAATTTCTGCTGTTTGCAGATTTATTTAGCACTTAATCATTTGGGATTCATTTGTAAACAGGCTGTTTGGAAAGCAGTTGGTGGATCAGCTCTCTTCGTTTGATGCGAGCCCACAAATGTCACCCTCGCGCGCGCGGGGAGGCGGCGGCGGGAGCGGCAAGGGCGGTGTTTGATATCCGACATCAAGCACGGCTCTGACAAGGAGCTGGCAGGAAATTGGGTTTGACAGCTCATCACGAGCGCCAGGCGAGACAGAATGAGGCCTTGCCAGGCGTGGGATGGAAGTCACTCACCGTGGCGCTTCTGAAGGTGACATCACTCACGGTGACACCCCAAATGTGATTTAGGAAATGAATTATTAATGGCTGTCAGCTCCTGAGGAAAACACAAACAGGAACCTGGGGACTACCTGTTGTGTGCGGAGCCTCCGGTGAAGCAGGGATGTGGAATTAAATCCAGACGTCGCTCTCGTGTGTCGCTGTCACCGCTCCTGGAGACGGCGGAGGTTTAGAGGTTGGCAGGGCAGGGCTTACTTGCTTGGTTGTGCAGAGATTGCTCTGGCACAGATGTCTTTATCACAGAAAATATTGGAGTTTGTTGCTGTTTTGGTTTTTTTTTTCCTAGGTTTTACACATTTGCATAGAAATTCTTCCAAAAAATGCGTTATTGTGTAATGTAGTATAGCTCCTCCAACTATAGTCAGCACATCTGTGAGTCAGTCGTGAAAAAGAGCTGAAGAAGCAACAATAATCCCTTTAAACTGAAGGAATGAGAGGGTGGAGAGACTGCAAGGGAAGGAAGATGTTCTGGCAATCTCAGATTTAATAATTCATGTTTTAGAAGCCACGGGTGACCAAGCTTACATGATTTGTGTGATACGTACTGGTCAAAAAGCCATCAGTGACAGAGCCAGGATAACTCTGGATCATGTAGAACATCACAGAGTTGCAGTTCGGGGCTGGAATTCTCTTTCTTTTCTCTTTTCTTTCTTCCAGAGCCAGGCCCTCAGACACACATTTCCCTTCCCAACATTTTCAGAATTCATTCATGATATCATTTAGGACTTGTGGGGCTGAAATTTGCTCACTGAACTAATGAGTTTTAAAACAGTCCTGCCAAAGTTAAAATAAACCCTAGAGACGATTAGTAATATGTATAAATATGTAATAAAAGAAAGGCAAAAATACGCTTTAGTTGGCTGCTGGGTTGATGGACTCCTCAGTGATGACCAGAGAAGGGTTTTAAATTCTCATCTTTCAAAGAAAAGTCCTTGTTGCTGTGAGTTGTGCATTTTCTGCTGGTTTGGTGCTGTCCATGACTCACGGGAAGTATTTGAGCAGTGTTTGATCTCCCAGGTTTTCCTCCCCTTGCAAGGTTCCGTGTTTGCCATTCCGGGAGTTCTGCACAAAGTGGATTACAGGGCATTAGAGAAAATGGCTGGGGAATTTCACAGCAGGCGGCTGAATGAGACTTACTCATTTGAAAATCTGTTGTTGGAAGAGGAAAATAAAAATATTCCTTTCTCTTGTGATGTAAATCCCCTTATTCTCTTCCTGTCTGAGATGAGTTACACATTGTACTGATTTATTTCCAGTTGGAATATTGAGTCTTACAAAAGCTGCTGTTTGACTAGAAAATGGAAACAAAACAGGCTGGTGAAATAACTCCCTAATCATAAAAACAAATTAATGAAAACTGTTACTATAAATACATTTAAATACCAGATAGAAATTGTATCCCATATACAACTCTAATTATATTAAAAAAAAAAAAAAAGAGCCAGAGGTTGGAGGTGGAATAATGGAGGGAGAAAAAGGTAATTTGGGTACTTTATCTTTCTTCAGAATCATTTTCCTGTGGATGAAGATACGCTTGCTGTAGCTAAAGAACCTTGATATTTATGAATATTTTCCTATCATGTGACATAATGCCCTGAGATAAATGATTAATGCACATAGAGAGGTTGCTTCATTTTACACTGCCAACTTTTAGAAGACAAGTGAACTCTCTGCTTTAAATTTGTTTCTGGTTCTGTTCTTTAATGAAAAATAATGAGGTGTTTTATGGAAATGAGCAGGAAATACACACATAATAATAAATTCTGTGGATATTTCTGAATGAGGATAGGTTTAGAAAATGTAAACGGAGAAATTCTACAAAATTGCCTTTGTTCTGTGCAGGGCTGGGTCTGGAAGGGGCGCTCTGCTCCCAGGTTTGCTGCTGCTCACTTATTGGAAGCATCTGGTTCGTGGTCATTGCCCAGACTGCTGGCCTGGGTTTGCCTGGCAGCACCACCATGGCAGGAACTAAAGGGATTTAATGAGAATTCAGAATTTCCTGAGCACGTCAGGAACTGCCAGAAAACCCTTCACCTTTATTTGGAGGCCTCTCTTACCCTGTTACCTCCAGCAGATTTTTTACTCTGAACTCAGCTCAGTATTTTTGTGCCATGGATGTCTTGAAGCCACATGATGCCGTATCAAAATTTTTATTCAAATTTTTTCCGGTCCATATTGAAAACGAAGCAGAATTCTTTCTGTGTATATTTGGTTTCACGTTGTTGGGACATCAGGCCTTTCTGTAAAAATGGAAAGCTTGGGAGAATGTGATGGACTGAGATTTCCTTGTCAAGTGATTGGATGGATTTTAATCAGAAAGCTGATAGGTCAGGCAGTATGAATTTTGTAAATGATAATTACTGCTTGATTAGGAGGCAGGAGAGGGAGGCAGTGGATCTGCTCAAACTGAAAGTAGTCCACTCTCTGGGTTTTATTTGAGGGCTCATATTCCGTGTAAAAAGAACTGTACAAGCCGGTGCTTTAAATGCTCAGCAGTGAACCATTCTATTATATATGGGGTGTACATATTTACATAAAAATAAAATTACAGGGATCCTGTTAAATTTATCTGAGAGCATAAAAAGCGGCCTTCTCGCAATAAAATGTTTTGAGAATGAGTAATAGCACTGTTTAGATGAGATTCTAAAAGCCTTTAGGATTATCCAACTTCCATTTAAATTATGTAGTAACTGATGAGGCTGCTATCAGAATCAGATTTTTCTCTGCTTGCTGATGCTAGACAGTTCTCCCCAGCATGGTGTCTTCAAGCTCGCACTTATTTAATGATTCATTGTTCCAGTCAGGAAGAAAAAAACCCAGAGCACAAAATAATTACCTGACAGCTTTCTAAAATTAACTCACTTGGGATCTAGAGATTGCAGCAATAAATTACAGGTTGTAGATTCATTCCTCTCCATTGCTGCTCGTGCCTTTCTCTGTTGTGATGTTGATGTCGTGAGTGATACAATCGAAAGGACTGAGGGCTGCCAGCAAAATTCCTTTGGATGAGGTCCTGGTGAGGTCCAACCCTGAACTCCATCTTTTGTCAGGAACCTGAACTGCTCTGGAACAGGCTGGGAGGTTCTCAATCAGCAAAAACTGAGCTTTAGCTTGCGAGACAAACCCTGCCTGATTCTGATTTAGCCAGAAGGGAAATTGGTTTTTGTCCTAAAATAAAGCACTCATTTGACCACATCAAACCAGGGGATACCAGGCCAGACCTCAGAGAATCACAGAATCACAGAATATTCTGAGGGAAGGGATCCAAAAGAATCAAGTCAAGCTCTTTAGTGAGTGGGCCTTACAAGGATCAAAGCAGAAACCTTGGAATTTGAGCTCCAGGCTGTAACAACCTGAGCTGATCTCGGAGAGGCTGGATGGGACTGATAGAAACTTTACCATCAATACTGACTAATCATGGAATTAGAGGAGCTTTGCCAGGGCCCTGAGTGCATCAGCTGAGGGCACAGCTCTGCCAGCCTTCCTGACCCCCTTCCCCTGCAGAGTGAAGGAAAAGGTGGGTTGTAGGGGAAAAAAAAAAATTAGTAAAAAAACCGTGGAGGTTTCCTCAAGATACTCTGACTTAGAATTGTCCAGAGGTCACTCTTTTAAAGTTTCCATCCTGGGAAAGTATCAGAGAAGGGAAGTCCATGGGAAATGTCTTTCCCTCTGGAGCTCTGGAGCCCGGAGGGAAGCAGATGCTCCCCGAAATGCGTCAGTGCCGCGGCTGGGTATCAATAATGCATTGCAGCAGGTGCTGCGGGCTATGATCGCTTCAATATATTTGAACAGTCAGCTCCTGCCTTTGCTGAAGGAAACGCTGAATTATGGATGGGAACAAACGATGCTTTCTGATGGCAACATTTCAATAAAAGAACAAATGCAGCTCTTCGGGCACACGGAGGCCGCGGTGCAAGGGTTTCTGAGGAAACACCAGAAGACGCAAATTTGGATAATGAAGTGATTGTTTGTAATGAACCAAGTGTCTTGCCCTGGTTTTCTTATTATGGCAGAAGCCCATGTCAATATTAATCTGCAGTTAAGAACACTTTTGCTCCCGACTTGGTCTGCAGAATTCACTTTCTAAACGGTCAGCAGCCGGTGAATCAATGCCGAGAAGCAATTCCGAGCAGTCAGGACGGATTTGTGTTACTGCTGCTGCTGTTCAGCTGGGGGATGAGCTCCTTCAGAGCAAAAAGCTGCTCTTCTTCTTCCCAGGGAGCTTCAGCCTTTACTAAAATAAACCTTTTCTCAAAGGAGAGGCTGGAGAAAATCCCTTAGAGGATCCTTAATTCTGATCTACCTCCAGTCACTTCCATTTTCTTCCCGGAGCACCGAGTGAATCATGTTACGTGCGAGTCCTGTGACTGCAGCATTCCAGGGCAAGGGGCCTGGGAATTGAGAGCAGTGCCTGCCTTTCATTCTGCACTTGTAGTTCTGAGGCTCTGAAATATTTCAGAAAAAGAAAATTCTTCACAGCTGAAGAACTGCAAGAACCAAAAAGGAAAAGCAGCACCTCGGAGTCTTATTAGGGATAGCATAAATAAATAGTTTTTCTTCCCAGATATTCCTAAATCACATGTCATGATATTTCAAATTAAACAGGGAAAAAAAGAATAAAATAAAGAAATTTCTTTTAAGGACTCTAGATCAGGACTGAGCATGAAGCATCTCTACAATCAGGCATAAATAAGGACTGGGGTGGGTGGCGATTGGGAAAGGGCAACTCAAAACCCCACTGGGCTGTAGCTGCTGAAATACAGAAGATATCACAAAGATGAAAACAGCTCCTTAATTTCTGTCAGCAACTGTTGCCTTCAGCATGTTGAAAGGAGCCCTATTTTTGGTAAATAGCCAGCAATGCATTTGATGTATGCTAATTATCAGGCTGTCTCGGAGATATTTGGAGAAAACAGCGCTACATGTGAAAAGATTAAACAGGAAAAAATCCAATTTTCAGTACCGCCGGTGATTTGAACACCAGATAAACTGGCTGCTTGGTAGGGCAGAGAAAAATACCAACACCTCCAATGCAGAACCTTTGCTTGGAAAATTGATCACATAAAATTCTAAGTTTCTCCCAAATTCAGGGAGATTGACCTATGAAATTGCTAATCCCATACCAAATTCGAGAAGTATTGAAACAACTGAAAGATGGAAATACATAATGCAAATTAATAAATGAGAAAAAGCATAAAATTGATGGGTTTACAAAGTCAATGTGTCCAGGTGATGTTACGTGTCTTGGATAAAAATGTGCATTTTTAAGGAAATACAAATATTATTTATCTGATTTTCTGAAATGCAACTCAAGGTTATGGATGGAAAATGATTTGTTAAATTGAAGAAGGAAAATTTTATATAAATTATGATTGGGTATATGGTAGACAAAAATGTCTTGAATTAAAATTGAGTGTCTTGGACTGAAACGAAGTTTCTTTTTAAAGATCTGTGCATAATGTTTTCTTGATTACCTTGGGCTGACTTCAATGCAAACGTATAAAATTTTTAAAAACATGGCGTTTTGAAGCATAAACACCAGGACAATCCAGAATAAATGTTGGTAGCATTGAGGTGAAATTTAAAAACATTAAATGTGACCTCTCCTGTTCCATGGCTGTGTCATGAGATCACTGTTGAATCTTTTAGTACACAACGACTTTTAAACCACAGGTTTTCTTTTTTAATTTATTTTTCTATTCTAAAACAATCTGCAAATGAATTGAATCAAAACGATCTTTCACAGCTCAAATATTGAATTTTTTACTGTTATCCTGGCTCCTCGTTGTGACTTTGCATGGGTCTCTTGGTTATCATTTCCATCAGCAGCAGCTGCTGAGCAGAGCGAGGGTGAGGAATTGCTGAATTCCTGGTTCCAGGAGCGCTGGGGCTGCCCTGGAGCGAGCAGCAGGTGCTGCTCTGTGGGTGCAGCAAAGTCCTTCCAGCCCTTGTGACAGAAAGGCAAAGGTTTGTAATTATCAGTTGTCACTAAATTACAGCTGGGCTTCGTGCTGCTGCTGTCTGAGTATTTTTAAAAATTCCTGATTTAGTTTTCGAGAGAGAATAGATGGCGTGAGCTGGAGTTTCCTTTCCAGGGGTGTTGTTCGCAGGCAGAATCTCTCCCTCGCAGGCACTTTGCATTTAGGATATTGGGCCTCAGCTCTTCAGTGCCAGAGCAGGACAAATGGAGAGAGGCTGGAATTGGCAGAAACTCATCGGCTTTGCTTTCATGGTACTTTGGGCTTTGATAGTGTGGATTTTGATTCTTTTTTTCATTTTGTTTATGCAAGTGAACAGTTTTGGTGAGAATGGCTGACAGTTTTTGATTCACAAGGTTGTACTCGTTCATGAGCCTTGAAGCACAGGGAATTTGTGATCCCTACAAGTGAATGAACAGCCACAACACACAGCTGGAGGTCAAGCAGGTGGCACAAAGAGCTGCTCCCGAGCAGTGGGTTCACTAAGTCCAACATATTTACCCTTGGAGCCTCCTACTCTTGGCCATTGCATGACGATGCCACAGGAGAAACACCAAGGACATGAAAAAATGGATCAAATTGAATAAAGAGAGGGTTTTTTAATGTAATACGATGCTCAGATTGTGAGATAGATACATATAGAGGTATTTTTTTTAGTTGCTAATCAGAATCTAGCAATTAAATGAAAATCTTTTTCTCCAGAAGAATCTTTCTATCTCGGTGGTTTATGAGATATTATATTGTATTCTTTCCCCAATCCCAAACAAAAAGAGGAATTGAGGGTAACCTCTTAGATATCTTGGAAGAATCAGGCTCATCACACCCTAATCTTTAAAGGAATGTAACAAATAGTGAAGATATTTGATAAATACAGCCAGAATTCAACATCTGATAGTACAATAAAAAAAAAAAAAGAAAAAAATGAAAACATTGTCTTCACACGACTGCCATTTGTTTGAGCAGCCCTGATATGCTTTTTCTGACCTATTTTCTGGTGTGTTTCTCTATCAGAGCGCTGATAGGGAGTATTTGTATTCAGGCTTTGGCTGTATGACTAATTGAAGAAATTTGTAATCTCCTCGTCTCGTGTTGGCATTACATTACATTGTTTCATATTAAATACGCTGCCTCTTTTAATCTGCGGGTTACAGATGCTTATTTCTCCCCACGTTCATGGTAGCATTATCCTATTAAGGGTATTTGTGATTTATTATTGCCTCTGTAAAGGCCATCTCACAGCAATATGCGCCGCCACGTCTGGCTGCAAACAGGAATTTGTTTTGCTAATATGAAACATGTTCATGGACTGCTGCGCGAACTTATCAAAACGCCTGTTGGAGAGGCAGCGGTTTGGGATTTTTCTGCCTGATGGAGATTTCGTGGTGTCAGATTTAGGGAGGGGATTGGCAGCAGGTCAGGGAGGGGATCCTGCCCCTCTGCTCAGCCCTGGGAGCTGTGTCCAGCTCTGGTCCTCAGGGCGAGGGGCACCTGGAGATCCTGGAGCGGGGAGGAGGAGGCTGCGGAGAGGAGGAAGGGCCTGGAGGAAAGGCTGAGGGCCAGGGGGGTTGGAATCAAACACCAAACCAAGTGCCAGGGTAATGAGGCCCTGAAACTGAGTCAAAGGCTCAGCAGTGACCTCAGCTCTTCACTGAACTCTCTGTCTATTTGATTGTCTCAAAACTTAACAAAAAACCAAAAAAACCACCACCACCATCACAACAACAAAAAAACAACTCCCAAAACAACAACAACAAACCCACAAAACCAAAAAACCCCCAACCAAAACAAAAAAAAAGCCCCAAAGAACTCCAAAACAAAAAAACCCAACATCCTACCAAAACCCAATTCAAAAAATAAAGAAGAGTTTTTATAATGGTTGGCCGCAGAGGATGTGTGCAATTGTTTGTAAATTTAGTAAAATCAGAACTATTTTTCTTTCACTTCTAAGTTAGTTTATGTTGGATCACAGTACTCTGGAATCTAATCAGCATAAGCAGGAATGGAAAAAATAATTTAGAAATTAATTATTTTTAAAAACTCTTTAAAACTTCTTTATTCTTGTGAATAAGGCAAAATTTTGGCATTGGAAAACATAATCTTACTAAGGTGTTATTAATACATAAAGGAAATACTTTAAAATTTATTTAAACACCTTTTCCTGTTTCTTTAAAATACCTTCCAAGTATAGAAACAATAATGGACTGAAATAATCTTAAATCCAGTCAAGCAACAAGCCACGAGGGCCTGGCCATTCCAGCTCTTTCTGAGCGTAGAAAAGCAAGCAGTGCAAGTCGGAATAAATAATTTACAGCGCAGCCTGTCCCCTAAGAGGCAGTCAGATTTCAGGAGGTGTCAGCTAGCAGATACTTGGACTGATTTAGAATAGAGCACAGTAGGATCCAGGCAAGTATTTGCTGCTGCATAATAATCACACAGGAGACTACACAGCCCCAGGAGACTTCCCTGTGTTCTCTTCAACAAAGCTCGTTTAAAGGGATGTGAGAGACACGCGTTGGTGCCATCCTCAGAACTTCAAAAGTCGCTGGAGCTTCATTCGGGGGAAAAACTGAGCCTCCTGCTTGGAATTCCTGTGGAATTGGCCACGGTGCCTGTGCCACTTCGTCCTGTGACAGCCACTCTGCAGGGGCTGGGTCCCCTCCCCTGCCCTTTGCTCCTGCCGTGGACCATCCCGGAGCCCCTGCATCTCTGCTAAAAACACCTCTGCTCATTTTCTGCCCCAAATCCCAATGTCGCCTTCTCCAGACTCCTTCCTGGCAGCTGGCAGTGCAGATCTGAAACAGAGAAATGAGGATGCAATTAATTAACTTCCTAATTTCCTGTTTGTGTAGAAATAATATCCAATAATTCCCACTCTTTCACCGCAGATAAGTAAAACTGTAGTACGAGATAAGGAGGCATTTTTGCATCTTTAGCTTTAAGGATAATCTAGCAGAATAATTTTACGTCTGTCTTCTATGTTTCTCTGGATGTTAGGCAGGATTTTGGATATTATAACTTGGGCTTTCTCACCAGAAGAACAACAGGCACTGAAATATTTAGCGTTTGAAGAGTCAGTGTGTAACAGATGCTTTGTGAAATTAAGTGTTTGGGCACATTTCAGAATTGATCAAAATACTGTTAGTGTTTCACTGAATCTGAAGTTTCAGCAGGCTGTGATGCCAAGCGTTTGTCAGTGAAATTAGTTCAGTGCAACCATTGGCTCTGTGGCTTTGCTGTCAGAAATCAGCGAAGACCAACAAAATCTTAATTAGCATTCGTACTTAAATTTAGTCTGAATTAATGATCAGTGAGAGAAACAAATGTGCTTGTGGTCTATTTTGGTACATTACGGAGAGGACTTTTATTCCTCATTTCTCATCTAAAGGATACTTTATCTGTTTCTTGAGGAGTCAGCCATGTCATGGTTAATCATGTTCCTGAGGAGATTAGCAAGTCTGAAAATACATTTTGGGAATAATTGTGACACAAGCGTGATATTAAATAAATAAATAAAGCCTGGCAAGTCAAGTGAGTTGTAGTTTGTAAGGTTTAGATCAATAAACATATAGAAAATGTTATAGTCAGGCATTTGGTAGCTCTGTGGCCTATTCATTCCTCCTAAAGGCAATTTTAATTTCTTCTCCCACAGGAGTTAAGTATTATAAGTGATAGTTTTCATAAGCTTCTGCGCAGCAATAATGGGAATATTGAACATTAGAATGCTAAAGATAGCTCCAAACCAGGCAGGAGTGACTCCTGAGCCATCACTCTCTGCAGAACTGGGGGTGGGTGGAGAAGCCGTGGTTTGAAGCCCTGGGGCAGGTCCAGAGCAGCTCAGTGGGTTTGTCAGGAGCTCAGGTCCGTGGTTGTGCTGCCATGGACACCCTGGAGCCCAGAATCCGCGAGATGAAGGCTGTGGAGACAATGAGCTGCAGGGCTGTCAGAGTGCAGAGATAATATCCAATAACCTGGCATGGTTTACATCACGGAAAGAGAAATACAGGAAGGGCAGCACCAGTGCTGACTCTGCCTTGGCCTTCCCAACTACCCTTGTGTCAATGGGGCTGTGCCCAGGAAGAAATCTTGACCCCACAAACCCAGATAGAGAAATTTTGGAGATGCCCAGGTTTCCTACATTGCTGAGGATACCTGGAAAAGTTATTTGACCTTGCTTTGCCCATAATTTGAGTATATCAGAGCAAATGAGAAAGGTATTAAATGCCATGGGGCTTTGCCTCCGCAGCAGGATTCATACTGTGGGAGCCTTGGCTCCTAATTATCCGGAATTCGAGCTGCAATTCACTTCATGGACAGCTTTGTGACTCCGCTCCTTGGGGTTGTGTTGTTTTGTTCATCATATGCTGAAATAATTCTCTCCTGGCACTTAATATGCGGTGACATTTGAGGAGAAAACAGACTTATTTAGACTGAGGAACAACTGGGAATATCCTACCCGGAATAACTCGCTTTGCCGCCTAGCCTTTTGCTTATTCTTTAATTAGGAGGCTAATTGTCATTGTCTCCCTGGTTTTTATCTCTTGTTTTTCCTCTAGGAGATACTGAGAGGTGGGGGAGGGATGGGACACACAGCACCTGGATCTCTCCTATTTAGATAACTTTTAGCCCTTCAAATAAGTTAATTATCGTCTCTACATGTCCGGGTCTTCATTTGAATAATGAACTTTTATAGGCTCTGTCTCCATGAAATGTCAGACTGTCCTGGTGTCCCACATCCTGAACAGATCTGTATTTGGGGCTCGCAGATCTCACATTTTTCAGCTGGAGCCGTGTTAGACAGACAGCTCCCTGTTGACTAAACATCGAGGAGGCTCATGTTTAATTGTTCTCTCCAGCTGTGATGAACGGCTCCGAGCAGCATCTCTGTTTCATCAAACTCCACTTAAAGGAAAATCAGAGCACTTGGGGCCGGGGGGCTCTCAGTTGCTGCTCCTCTGCTACGAAGCTCTCCCTTTTTCCATCCCAGGCTGAGGCATTGCCTTCTTTCCCGGGGCAAAGCACCAGGAATTTTCCTTTGCACAGAACTTTCCTCTGCTGCAGCTGCCAAATGGCCAAGAGGAGAGAAAGAGCAGTAACCTGTGGGAGAAAGAGATGTAATATATTATATTTTAGAGCTGCAAGCTGGCTTGGCTTCAGCTGGGAGAGTTCATTCTCTTCCTAGGACCTGCTGCCGTGTTGTATTTTGGATTTGGAATGGGAATAACTCTCGAAGGACACCTATTTATCAGTTGTTGTTGAGTTGTTTGAGCTTTGTCATGGCAGCTTTTCAGTTTCCTGTGCTCTGCCTGGGAGAGGGTGCACCAGGAACCCCGAGGGAGCCTGGCCAGGACAATGACCCAGCCTGGCCAAGGGGATATTCCAGACCTTGGAATGTGATGTCCAGTGCAGAAACTGGGGGGAGCTGGCCAGGAAAGGCCAATTGCTGCTCAGGGACTGGCTGGGCATCAATAACCAGGTGGTGAGGCCATAAGGAATATTCATCTGTGCCAGAAAGGTTTTACATTTTTATGCATGTTTTCTAGGCACTGCCAGGATGGAGGTGTCAGAAATGATCAAATGATTCTAACTTACCTGGTTGTTCTGGTACAGCAGGAGACAGGTTCTCCCAATCCCAGAAGAGAATTTATATTCCACCCAAAATCAGAGCACTGCAAATGTGCAACTGTAGCTACACAATATAAATGATAAAATTTGTCCTTTCATTATAACCAAAACTCATTGTTTTATCTGTTATTATCTATGGTACTCTGCAAAGGTTTACATATCTTAAGCAGATTTTTTTTTCCGTATAAGTTTGAGGTAGCTGGCTCCAGGTAGATAAGAAGTGGTGTTGTCACCCTGCCATCTTCTTCCTAATTCAGGCTGATTTGTCTTGCTTCCTTCCCACTTGGGTGGGAACATTTTAAACAGAGTATTTATACAACCTGTCTATCGAGATAGGATAATCCCGAATATCTGTCAGTATCTCCTATTGCACTCGTGATCAGAGGTGCACTTAATAGCTCTGGAAATCAGGCCTGAGGAATTCATTAGGATGCCAGTTCCCCTTGAAGTATTCTCTGGGAAAGAGAGTTTAGAGAAGGGCTTGAAAATATGACATTTAAAACGAGTCTCCCACTGAGCCATATTAGCATTAGCTTTGAACACAATTGTGGTTTATTACACGTGTGTCTGACAGCTCCCTGCAAGACAGGAGCTTGCCTGTGAAGCTGCACTTTGGCACGCTCTGGGTACTCCTCCGCATTTTTATATCCTCTCCCTGATCTTCCCGGGCAGCCAGTCCGAGTACAAATTCAGCACTCATCAGCTGCAATAAAAATAATGCCTGACACCGCCTCGGAGCTGCCGGCCGGGCTCGGCTCTTCCAGCACCCTGCTGCATGGGGGAGCTGAGATGTAAAGAGAGACTTGGTGAGAAATCTGGAGAGCGTCAAAAAATAACACTTGCAATGTGCAAATCTGTGCCAGAATAAAAAGCACAGTCAGGCAGGAAATCAATGGTTCCCTGGCATGGGGTTTGTGCCTCCAGCAATGCTGAGGGATGCTGACCCTCGGCACCTCCTGCCAAGGGCAGAGCTGAGTTCACTTCTTGGAGCAGAACATTCGCATCCAGCAGCCTGGAATGCACCTTGGGGTGTGTGCAGGAGAGCTGGATCCAGCAGTGGGGGTGAAGGAAATGCCAGCTGAACCTTTCTGCATTCCCTGATAAATCCAGTGTGGTCTAAGCAGCTGCACCCAAGTCAGCTCCTTTAGGGATTGAGAGGGTTCTTCTGAGTGATCCTCCCGATTCTTCTCATTTTCTGGGCTGTAACTCAAGTTGCAAAGTGCTGTGATTCCAACAGCTCTGGGGTTTTGGATGCAAATAACCAATGGCTGTACTGCAGGAAAGGGCTCAGTGCACCAGAGTCACTGTCCAGTGGCAATCAAAACATCCCTGTGGTGTCACCGCTGTTCCCAGCATGGACGCAAAACTCAGCCCCACACCAGACACTGGGAAGGAAGTTAATTCCTTCCAAAACCAGCCCAGGTGGTAATGACAACAGAAATCATTTATGGCTGGTGTAAAAGAAAGGTGTTACAGGGGGATGAGAGAGTTTCTGGAAAATACTAATCAGCTGCATTGTGTAAAAACAATTGAAAATCTGGATTGTGATTGACTAATCAGTTAAAATTAGGGAAGGAAAAAAAAAGGAATATTTTTACTGAAAAAGTTCGAAGTATTCAATTTTCATTTCCCACGCACTGAAAAGTTGTTAAACTCCCTGTATGTTTAAACAGCCTCATCAGGTAGATAAATTGCATAGATGTGTTAATTGGAATCCCAGGTCATTTGCTGTATTTGATTTGTTGGAAGTGATATCTTGGATATAATTTTATTCTGCAGTTGTTTTTACCTCTCCTAAGATACCTCCCTTTGGCCACCATTAACAAGAAATGATACCTGGTTATATTTCCCTCAGTTACGTTTTCCTTTCCTTCCTTAACGTAATTACACATTTCTCTCTTCTCCCACGGCCTTAACCTGTGTTGTCAATTAAGATCAGAAACAGAATTTAAAACAGTGGAAAGAAACAGAAGAAACAATGGAACACAGAGCACTCAGGGAAAGTGGAGTCTCCCGTGTCACTGAAGGGAGAGGTAAAGCTTGGAGCACTAAAGAACCTCAGCATTGTCAGAAGGGTCTGCTCCTTTGTCCACAACCAGAGAAGAAGAGCTGCAGGGTGTTATAATGACTCCATTGAAGAACTTTAATTACTTGCTGGTGAGAAAAACTGGATCTTATTTTGATGAATCATTCTATTCTCTATGTAAAAATTTGCTTTTAGTTGAATGCAGTAAAAAAAAACCCAACAAACTCAACCTCATTTATGAGTAGCAGGTTGAACCCTGGGTATTATTTATAGACACAGATTAATCTCAGAACCCTGACATTTAACCCTGTCATTTAGGGACGATCTCAAAATTGAAAATGCAGAAGTAGGAGACATTTTTTGAAAGGATTTCTCTTGTTAAGGCATTGACAATGTTGTAGCCTCTCTTGTATTCAGTACTTTTGAATAACAAAACTAAAAGGCCCCCAAAACACAAGAAGCTGTTACTGACAGCTGGTAGAGCTCTAAAATTGTGATAATATGTATTGTTTTCTTAAAAGATAAATATTTAAGTGTTTGAATTTGGATTGGGATCAGTGATTACATGGCAAATATTTTATTTCGAGCCCCAGAACCTGATGTGGGAGCCTGGAGCCTGCTGTGTCTGCACTGAGCAGTCTTTGGAAGGGCTCTCATTTTGCATGCTGAGTTCAGGGCTTTTCCTCTCTTTCCCTGCACTGGAAGAGGAGCATTTCCCCATCCTGCTTCTTAACATGCAAAGAATGAGGCAACCTCTTGCAGCAGCTGATGGTTTATGACCTGTCTCTAAGCTTTTAAACTCTGGGAGGGTTGGGTAGTACAGCAAATAAGTATGAGGTGGGATTAGCCACCATTGAGAAGAAAAGGAATCAGATTGATGAATTCCAAAGGTGGAATAGCTGCAGGGTCAGTTACTGTCAGACAGAATGAGAATTACGCCGAAGAACGAGTTTCTTAAGATCTGGGGGAATTAGTGAAAAGCAGGAGACCTTCAGGTACCTTTCTGCTCCTATCAGTTTTAAGCCCCCGTTAATTCAGCGTTCTCTTCTGATCCTGACAGCTCCACTGCGGGCAGTTTCACCGCTGGCAGACTTCGTAGGTGTTCAAACGGCATCGTGGGGAAGGCTGTGGAGACAAAAAATTAAATGGATGGGACTTGCAGCCAACCTAGGAACCCCTCAGAGAACAGATTCTGTCTCAGCAAACCTCTCCTGTGGCCAGGGTGTCCCCGGGCCAGGCGAAGCACACGAGAAATGTTACATTTAATTTATTGCGGTTTCCCGAAGAATCGGTGCCTGGTGCTCTCAGAAACATTATTTATCACCTGTCTGCTGAGCGAGGAACAGCCCCACCACGCTGCAGTGACACCCTGGGCACCCCCGAGCTGCTGCTGCTCTCGCTGCCAGCCCTGTGCCCCGGCAGGAGCACGTGGGTTTGTCAGGGAATCACCCAAAATCACCTCGGTCTGGGCACCCTCTGCCTCTCCCCGTGCAGGGAAGCGTGCACTGTGTGATTGTGTTCCCTTTCCTTATTTAACTCTGGGTGAAAAAAGGAATTTTTGGAAGGCTTAGAGTTTTATTGGTCCATCTTTTCCTGGCAGCATATGGGAAAAGGACACCCAGGGGTTTCTCTGTCAGCATGACGCCAGGGTTGTGTCAAAATCCCATCCTCGAGAAGAGAATGTCTACCTTCCCTTAATTTAAAAAATACATATTTTTAAAAATTATTATGGCACAGACAAGGAAGTGAATTATTGTTGATTAATGATACTTAATTGTGAACTTGCAGAATTAACAAAACTCACTAATTCTGTGAATGTGGGCACAGCTCTGCCAGGCTCCATTGCTGGCTGGTTATTTGCTCCTTTACTTGAATCTCCTGTGCAACAAGTAATGAGAATAAACATGCTCTTATCAGACAAAAAAAAATAAATCTGTATCCTCAAAATCCCTTTGACTTAGCTAGTTGGATCACTGTTCCCTGGAAAAGTTATTATTCTATTCTAAAAAACATGCAGGTTCTTGTCTGTGTGCTTGTCTGGTTCAAACCTACAACAAATTTGGTTTATTTGGTTTGATGAATTCATGGTATCTCTGATCCCCTCTGCAAACCACTGATGAAAACAATTATTTACTGATAATTAGCACTCCTCAGAAGAACAATGATTTTCCCAGTTTTCAAACACCTGTTATCCTATTTTCCCTTTATCGTGCTATTCTTCTGTAGACTTTATTTTCTGGTTATCTACCAATCCATTTGTAAATATGATTAGGCAAACATCAATTTCTGTAGTATTCACAAAATGAAACACAAAACGGGTGGAATTGGGATCTTTTGAAATCAGCTTTGAGGCATTATCATTCCATTTCACTGGGAGAAATATCCAGCACCTCGTGGGTTGTATGGAAAATTTTATTCCATGGAAAATTTCCCTGTAGGTGATGGTGGAGTGCTGTAGCTGCTGCCTGGGATTAATCACTCACGATGCTCTGCATAGCTGGGGCTTAGGGCCCAGATGAAAACATCTCCCATTGCTGAAAAATCCAAATATTTCCAGTGCTGCTCATTTGTCACCAGGAGCAGACACCAGCAGTGGAATCTGCTCTGATCAGTAATTTCAAAAGTGCCCCACCTGGGGATTTCCATGGGTCTTTGGTGCTGTGCAACAATCAAAGTACTGCTAGAAAATGAAAATTAATGACTTGTGGCCACGGCTCTAAACTCAACGACTGCAATGACATTTCTTGGTGCAGCGCGCTCGCGACAAGGCAGCAACTTTGCTTTCAGAAATATGAATTTCCCTGCATCCGGAATTACCCTGCTGCTCCAGCCATGGGCCGCTGGGGTTTGTGTTTTGGATGGTGCTGTCTGCCCTGACTCGTTCAGGGAGCTCCCCGAGCCCGTTCGGTTGGGCTGATGTGTCGCGAGCGGCGGGGAGGCTCCGCGGAGCTGGCAGATCATTTTCTCTCCGGGTGCTAACTATCCCAGGGATCTGTGCCACAGCGACTCCAATTTCCTCTGCTTGACAGACCTTATCAACAGCTTAAAACGTGTTTACAAACACAATGCAATCAGAGTTCTGTGCTTTAGATGCCAAATTACGCTGTAAGCCATTGATCTTTATTACAGATTTGCAGGGTGTTTCTAAACACATTAGTAATTATACATCTGGGCTGTCAGAGCAGCTACTCTGGGGCAATCTCCTTTTATGTTGGGTTTGACTGATAGTTAGTTATAGACTCGACTCAAAAAGAATTTAAAAAATCACAGTGCTGGAATACAAACCAGCTCGAGTTACTTCAACTTGCCAGCCTAAAGCTGAGGTGGGAGGATTGCTGCTCTAACAAGGATTATTAAATCAGGTACAAAAGGCAGCACGAGCATTCATTTATCTGTCCAAGGCAAGAATAACCAGCTGGATTTCCAGGAGATGGCCGTCTCCCCACTTCCAGGAGCTCAGTGTCAAGGAAGAGCTGTCTAACTGTCAGAAAGTTGTGATAAAGTTTGTCTTTGCACTCTTGGGAAAAGAGGAGGGACTCCTATATGCTCTAATAGAAAATGTTATTTCTATAAACATGATTAATCATATCAAATAATGAGTTTAACTACCAAAATCAACACATATTCTGTTAAAAAAAAATCCTTTACATCTGAATGTATTTTTTGCTTTGTTGACAGTGGTGAGGAAGAAGAGTTTTTAAGGTGCACAAGGCAGGGAGCCTCAGGTTTGCTTTATATTGGGAACAAGAAACACAGGAGTTATTGCTGCAGGAGAGAGGTTTGAATAGAGGAGTTCTTGCTGGCAAAGATCTGCACATCTGAACACCTCTGTGCAGCCCAAATTGGAAATTTTCATGAAGTTGTGATCACCAGCAAGGTCATGAATTTGCAGCTGGAGTGTCCAACCCCTCCTGCCCAGGGTGTTTGTGTTTGCAGGAATATTCCCAATTAATTGACAGCAATAAATGGGGCTCAGCCCCTCCCAGGGTGCAGGGAAATTCTGTTTATAACATTTTCCATCAAGCTCCTGGAGGAGCAGATTTGTCTGCTCAAAGCAGAGGCCCTTCTGAAATCAAAATGTGTAAGAGGAAGATAACCGGGATGAAAACTTTCTTTTCTCTTTGTATGCTCCATATTCGGATAAATTTTGTACAATTAGGTGAAGCTTATATTGGAACGGAATTGTACACTCTGTTTTTAATATTAAAGCTGCACATCCACCTGCCCTTTATAAAAATCCTACATTAATTCCTGCGCTCCTGTGTACGTTTAAACTTAACTCATGTCCTCCTTTCATGAAGCTGCTGAAGGAAATTGTTTCTCAATTGAATTTGAAAACTGAGTTTAAATGCTTTTATATTTTACTTTCATCCACGTAGCAGATTTATTATCAGAAAACCCTAAACACAGCACCTTTTGTTTCTCCAAAGACAGGAGGCCATTAAAGTTTTAACAGTTTAGAAACTAAATTCACCTGGAGAGAAACACTGAATTGCTTTACAGAAAGGTACAAACCCTGTTAAAAGTGAGAATTCAAAAAGGTCATATTCCTGAAAATTTAAAACTTTAATGCATAGCTTTACTTCTTTTATTAAAGTAGCAAAATTGTCTATTTCACATCTGGAAAATAAATTAGTGTATTTTCAGGGTAAGAAGTTTGATAAAATTTTCCAACACGCAGGTCCTTTAAAAGTTAGGGCTTTATAGTTGCAGAATATTAAAGTTTATTTTATGGGAATCTAATGTTTCTTTAGCAGCGTGAGTCCACCGAGGAATTCTTGAGGTTTTGCATCAACAAGGTAATTTTTGCTGGTAAACTAATTAAATTGTTGATAATTAGGGTCAGGCGTTAATAGTTTACTTCTGTTTGTTTGATTTTTTTATGCTTATTTTATGACTATTTGAGCAACATGGGTGATGAAATAGCAAAATTCAAATAAAAGTGGCAAAATAAACATATTTAGGCTCTTTGAGGTAACTTCCAATAAGTACAAATAAATCACAGCTTGGTCATTTCTTAGAGAAATAGGTGATTTCACTGAATTTCAGGTGAATTAAACAGATCTCAAGGGAATTAAAGAATTTCCTCCCCTTGAGAAGGGCAACAAAGATGGGGAAGGGTCTGGAGAGTCAGGCCCATGAGCAGCAAACATTTGCCTCTACATCCAATAAAGTGAAAAAATGGAGTTTTTGATCATTTTCCTTGTTTCACAACAAAAAATCTGTGCAGAATCCGAAGCTCAGGCTCATCTTGCAGAAGTCAGTTTTAGCAGCATTTATCATTTACCGCTTTGGAAGCGGTATTGGTGTGAATTCTCTGGATTTTAATGTTACCCACATTTAAAAGTCGTAATGCTGTCAATATTTATAACTCGTGGGGAACGCAGGAATTTTTGGAGATCACAGCTCTAAAAGTGGTGGGTTTTCCTCACGAACCTCATGTGAATATCGCTAACCAAAGCTGTCACTAAAAGATATCATTGATAAACCTCTCCTTCCCTATTCCCTCCTCTTTAGGCTGTGTTTTCCTGGTGTTAAATAATGTTTCTGACACTTTCCAGCTTCCAACTGTTCCTCAAGCATGTGTTCCTGTGCTGGAATTCTGTTTTGCTTAACGGGCCAGGGGTTTTATGAACGTTTCCAGAGGTTTTAAGACACGTTTTCCTGTCCTTCTGCAGGAAAAAAGAGGAATGAGAACTCAGGAGCACAAGTGTCTTCTAAAGGCCTCAGCTGCACAGAACCCCAAAGGAAGGTGTTGCTCTCAGGGTTTAGATCCAGGGAAAAAATTCAAAGTCAGTTTGGAATTTTTCACGTTTTCTCATCTCCATTCCAAAGTGGAGGAAATCCCCGTGTGGTGCTTCCCCGTGGGTTTGTCTCTCATTTCCTTTCTGCATTATTGATACTCGTTTTCCAGGATCTGACGTTCACGTTCGCATCGAGGCTCGTGCGTACGCTTAAACCACAAGAATCTCCTCTGTGCTTTGAGGCCTTAAAGGGTTTGAAATCTCGGGGTTTCGTTGTGTTTATTCACTCTGGCAAATGGAGCTTCAAAGAGAACATGTTACTGGCGTGGAAATTTCCCATCTTGATGGGGTTTTGAGCCCCGTTCTTCTGCCGAATCCTTCAATGAGACCAAAAAAGTGAAAGTGAGAGTTCAATTAATGTCTGTTTTACGCAACTATATACATTCCAAAATGAAAGTACAGCTGTGTTCCCCCAAGAAAGGTCTGTGTAAGCAATGAAAAACACATTGGCTTTGTTTTGCCTTAAAAAAGAGGGGATTTGGAGCCTTTCTTTCCTCTCGTGAAAGCACAGGCAGTTCACAGGCGCGTTCTGTAGGAATCTCAGCAGGCCTAGGGCAATGCAGGGAAATCTTTGACAGGCAGCAGTATAATGAAGGAGCAAATAACACAGATGAATAAGTTTTTCTTTCGTGGCTCGTTGTTGTTGTTGTTGTTTGCGGATTACAGCAAACGGGAGACAACATCGATGACCTTCCCACTTAAAAAGTCGCAGTTTCGTAATTTCACTTCGTTCTCGAGTTGTGCTTTTCCTCTTTCGTACGCACACAAATCAAAGCTCACCAGAGGCAATCTTGCATGAAGTGACAGCTGTTTATTTAAATTATCCCAGCCTCATTCTATTTCCATCTTTCTCTGACAGACATATGTTCAATTGGTGCATCAGAAATAGAGGCACATATTGTTTGCCATCCTGCAGGAACTGGGGACTGGACAATACCAGTTGCTCAGACAGTTGTATAATATCTGAGATCTATTTAACAAGTGTTGCTCTTGTTTTTTTTTATTTTAATCAATTTGGTGGCACATATGTCTGAGTAAACATTTTGACTGTTTTGTGTTGGGAGATATGATTAATTGATCATAATAACACCAGGAAAATGTCCGGAGAACGCACAGCCTCAGGTTAGGTTTAAAACTGCCCTGAGTTTGCTCTAAGTGCAGCTTGCAGGGTGTGTGAAGGTGCAATAATTTGTCTCCATTTGGAATTTAATTTCGATTTTGTGGGGAAAAACATTAATATAAGTCTGCCATCTTTTTTACTCTGTTGGAAAAACACTTCCAGAACCGCACCGCCTGAATTTCTCACAGCAGGTTTGGAATTGTGCATCTTGATTTTTCCTGAGGGATTGCAAAGTGAACGTACTTGAAGGGCACAAAGAGAATATACAATTATTTTTACCCATGGATAAGAAATACAGGAAGTTTTCCATGACAGCTCCAGAGCAGGCACGGGGCAGGCGGACTGACCCTGAGAGGAGACAGTTCTCGTTTCCAGTGTAGCTTAATTAATCCGTGTTACCCAGTCACTGCTCCATTTTACCCTCTTGCCAATACATCTGTTAGGCCTCTCCGATTTCTGTAGTTCTGTGCATGTGGCATCAGAAATCTCCTGATTCAAAACAGATTTCAAAAATAGTATTGCAGGTTTTAACTTCGTTTTTATGTCCGAATCAGTCCATTTTTAATGAACATTTTCTTTTTCATTACATGGTGTTGTAGCACCCTGATGATCAGTTAGATGCAGCTTTGCAAAGGGCAAACCGAGCTGACCTCAAATCTTTCACTCTGAATTTAACAAAATTCTTCATTTATACTTTGATTATTTTTTTAAAATATCCATGGAATAAACATAACTTTGTAAATCTTGCATATCATGCTTAATTTCAAAGTGAGTTTCGAAAAATCTTTTCTTATGTGGAAACAATACTTTTAAAGTTCCTAGAAAGAAAATTCAATCCTTGTTGGAGTAGCAGGAGGGATCTTGTGTCACTAAAACTGCAGGAAAAACAAAAACTCTCCAACAACATTTTTAGTGATAGAGAGTCAAGGCATTGCTTTATTCATGGCCAGATGATGTTCTGGCCAGGATGTGCCACAGGAATAATTTCATCCACACACAGCTCGGCTGTGCAGAGAAAATCATTCCATCCCACAGGGATTTTCCCCGATTTCCCCCAAACTTTACCCAGTCACACCCCCAGAGCTCCATTGGTTCCGTGTCCATTGGTTCCGAGTTACAGAGTTCTGAGTATTTGGTTTTCATCAGTTACAGATCTTCGTTTCTGATGCTAAATAGGTCTTGATTGCTTGGTTTTCTTATGAGTCCTTTCTTGGAACAAGTGGTTCCCACTGTGCCCGGGGTGTTGTCTGGTGTTGGTGGTTCTTGCTGGCCCTTGCTGGTTGTTCTCTCTGTGTCTCTCCTGTGCTGCTCCCAGCCTGGGGAGATGCTGAGCTCATCAGGCCTCCCCCCAGTTCATTCTGTGACTGTGAACACTGACTGAAGTTAAAAAAATTTTAAATTTCTGATATTTTGCAACCTTAGGAGCCTGGAGAACTCCTTTCAGGAACTGCTGTGGCCCAGAGAGAGAGGCCGGGCTGCTTCCAGAACCAAACCCACTGCTCCAGCTGCAGGTGAATAACCCGACCCACGGCACTGCCACCGTGCAACACCTGGGAGTCCCTGCTCTGTTTCCCCTTGCTCCAGAAGTGCTCCACGTGATTGGCGCTAATTGTTCAGCCACTAATTGCCAGCAGCCTTTCCTTCCCTGTTCACAACTCATAAAAAACACTGTTCCCCAGCAGTTAGGTTTAATTTTTGTTTGTTCTCCCCTACTCATGGCCTAAAATCTCTCTCATGGCTGCACAGAGATAGTCCATGAACCCGTGTGAGGAAAGGCTGGCGGGAGTGGGATGAGGAGTTCTGGGAAGTTTGCCCAGTCGCATCCGTTCTCAGCAGTTCCTCATTCAGCTTTATGGCTTCCAATAAGAGAAAATCTTTTCTGAACAGTGGAATAAATTCTGTGTACACCTGTCAATTCCCCTGGACTTCTTTATGCTCGGATGTCTTGAATATTTATTGATTCCTGTATTACCAGTTTGAGACCCTTTCATGCCTGTTATCTATACCCCCTGCAATCTGATTGCCAAAAATCAATATACTGTAACCAAATAGGTGTTTCTACTTTCTGCTTACAAAACAAAAGCAGGACCCCCACAAAGCTGCGGGCTAAAATGAGAAAATACACAAAAAAAAAAATCCAAGTTAATATTAGTGTGAATATTTTCTTACAACATAGTTCAAGGTTAAGGTAGTGAGTTGGCTCTAAAATAAATAAAAAACTGTAAAGTTGTTAGAATTCCCTTTTTGATCATGAAGTTTATCTTTCAAAGTTAAATATTATAAAGTATAAGTAAAACTATTTACTGATTTTTTTCGCCCAAAGATTAATTTCTAAGGAAAAGTTGAAATACCAACACTTAAATACTTCTGAGCTGAACAATTTTGCTACTTTAGTTGGTATTTTTAGCACTATGTGCTTGCATGCTATAAAATAAACCAAAACCATTCATTTGGAACGACTCTCTCTAAATTTCCACATTTACTCCTATGTAGAGCCTGAGGGAGTTCCTCTGGTTTCAGTTCTCTCACACTTTTGACCTTGAGTGATGGAAGGAAAAAGTAAACTCACCAAAGCTGGGGATGACAGCGACCTGGAAGGGCCTGCAAATAATTTGGAGGACGAGGTTACGATTTAAATTAACCTCCCTAAATTGGAGAAAGGATCCGGGTGGCGGGGAGAACGCTCGGTAAATACGAGTGGGCAGGGAGGAATGAAAAGCAAAAATACAGCGTGAGAGGGGCTGGGTGGGCACTGCTGGGCGTGGGATGGATGGAGGGGTCAGGGAGTCCTCAAGTGAAGGAATTTTAGGCTCAGGAAGGGATTTTAAAGCTGTGCCTTTAGGGGATGCAGAGCCCTGCAAGAGGAGTTTGAAGAACGGGGTGTGTTTAGGGGAGGAAACACCAGGCAGAGGCAGGCTGGTGAGTCCTGCAAAGAAATGTTTTAACGAAGAGGGAAAATCAAACATGGTTCATGATGTTCGGGACTAAAGTTAATTTACACTTTAAAATTTTCAGACCAAAGTTAATTTATACTTTAAAACTTTCAGAGCCTAAGTTAATTTATGCTTTCAAACTTTCAGAATTTCTGAAGGTCAGAGGTCACGAGTGTCCATCCTCCCTCAGAGACCAGGAGTGTCAGGAGAAGTTACTCAGAGAAGCTGTGATTTTGCTGTCAATGTGTTTTTAGGAACAAATATGGAATAATAGCAAGAAAACAGCAAAATTGCCTTTTTTTAGTCCTTTCTCAACCTCTGTGTCTTCTCATAGACTTTTAAAATCTCAGAGCAAGTTCAGAATGTGGAAAATATTCTGTATTTTGATATTATGCACCTGTTAAGTCCTCAGCATTTTTAAGAATGTTTACCAATTGTATTGATAATTTGAAATAACTTTTTTCATTTTATTAAAACCTCCATGTGTTCAGTGTTAAAGCCCTACACTCAAAATGAAGCTCAGCTCAGCAAAGAATAAAACCTCAAAATTGTCCCACCCAAATCCCCTTATATTATTTATTCTATTTAACTGATTACAGTTGATGGAAGTAAATTATACCAAAGAAATTGCCACTCATGTGTGACAGGCACAGGTTGGACTCATTAGTCAGACTTTTGCAGAGGAAAAGAAATAAATCCAATCAAAACAAAAAGAAATTTCATATTAATATTAAATCATAAAGCTCTTAATTATAAATTTAACTGATTCTGATACTGGAAACAGGGAAAATGGGATCAGTTGGCCTTTTTAGGGGCGGTGTGGAGAGAAATGAAAAACTTTTATGGGGACTGCTGTGGCTCTGAGAGCAAAGTTTTAGGAGACAGCATTTACTGCCCTGTTCTTTAATTCTGCTTTTTGCTGCAGGCTCAGGCTTGTAGGAGTAAACAGATTCTCATTTTTAAAGTCAACGAGAAGTTTTTTTCTCCTGCTGAAAGCAAAGGGTAATGAGACTACACAGGGATTGGTAACTCCGGGAAGCTGATTTCAGCTTTGAACCACGGAATTTTCAGATATTGTTGTTGTAAGCAGGAATTTTTAGGCAGAATTTTGGTCTAAAACTGTTCTTGTATCTTAAGGGTTCTGTTTGGGGTTTGTTTGTTTTGTTTCAAGAAACAGCCTCACGAATGTGACTTTTGGAAGGTCTTAAAAGTTGCAAAAATGATTATTTAAAAGAGAGAGCAAATACTTTTTTTCCTAGGAATTATTTATCAACATGCTACCATCTGAAATGTGGAGATGGCAATTATAAAGGTCATTTTAATTAAATTTAGCGCTGTCTTCAGGCTCGCATCTATTGAATTCCCTGGTGCCTCAGATTCAGTATGAAGCAATTCAGTGTTTTATACCCAGGCTGTGAAATAGGAATCATCCCCGTGTGCTCCTCTCTGAGTTTTACTGACACAAGGACAAAGTTTCAGGTTTAACTCGCTTGTTCCATTTCTGATTTTGTCATTTCTCTGTTTTCACGCAGCATCTCAGGAGCCCCTCCCAGAGGGGATATCCTGGGTTCCTGCCCCAGGCAGAGGTACCTGCACAGGGAAACCCTCACAAAGCCATTTACACTCATTTTCTGTGCTATTCCATTCCCTAAAACAGCTTTGATTTGTTGGATGAGCTCTTCCTTTCAGGGCAAAGAGTTTCAGATCAGCACAGCTACTGAGATACAGCCCTGCAGCACCTGGACAGCTCCATTTTAACAGAGCTCAGAGCACTGCCCCCATAAATTATCAACAAATAAACTATTTCATCATCTGTAATCGCAATTTATTTTCAAGAAAACACCGGCCTTCTGCAACTTTCATTCAAGTGTGTAGCTTTGATGAGTTTTTGCATATTACAGTACAAATGCAGCTAGAACTAGTTGTACTTTAATAATACTACTACTACTAATAATAATAATAATAATAATTACTACTACTATTATTATAAAATTATTGAGATTTTGGGGTTTTTTTGTGTCCTAGCAGTGTAATAGCACAGAGAAGGCTTTCCTTTATAGCCCTGTCACTCTCAGCCTCTCTTTGAGCTGAAGCTTCTGGACAGATTTCAGATTTCAGATTTCATTGTTGAGCAGGGAAGGTTTGGATCATTTAATTCCTGTTCCTTGTGACCTTCTCAGCTCACGTGGCCAGGGATAACACCCTGCCCTGCTCAGACCGCGCCTTCAGGAATATTTCTCGGAGGATTTCTCCCCCCAGGCCCGGTGGCAGTGAGATGTTGTTGTTCCTGAGCAAACCCGTGGCACACGTGGGGTGTGGATAATTCCAGGGGCTCTGCAGCCCCCACAAACCCAGCAGCTGCTCAGGGACACCCAGCAAGGCTTAACTTGGCAATTTTAACCAATAAAATTCCGCTTTAGGAAAATAAAATCGCTCCTGTTTGGCTCAAGCCACCACTCTCTCATGATATTTTTTCAATCTTCCATCTCCTTATTTTCTGACTTGCACAGATTTTTTTTAATTTAACTGCCAAGTTTTTCTGTCAAATTATTCTTGAAGTTTCTTTAAAAAGCACACTGGTTAATTTTCAAGCTTTGTCACTGGTTTTGCGTACTTTTGAGAATGCTTCTGATGATTTCCAACATAACAGCTTCCGATAGTGACTCAAAACCTGAACGGGGTCAAAATCAACAAGAGGGTCAGGAGGGAGGGTTGGTGGGGTTTAGTTCTCATTAGGTGGAAAGCAATATTAGATAGATTGATGATAAAGAATGATAACGTAAGGAAGTAGAAAAGACTCGTTCTAGGCTCAAGACCAAACTCCCATGGAAGGCAAGAATATAAAATCAGAATTAACCAAGTAAAAGATAGGGAAGGAAAAGTCATAATTAGGTAATTTTAAAAAACCTGTACTGCCCTTGCTTCTCTTTTCTTAATGAACACAAACCTTCCAGGGGCTGAGGAATTGCTTTTTACCCCAGATATATCACCCACCTGCTGCTCCACAGGGCTTCAAAGGTAAGTTCATCCTTGAAGTAAAGCAGGAAATCATCCAGAACTTATTTCAGGCATTGAAGTCCTCCCTGCTTTATTCCAAGCTCAGATGATCAGCTGCATTTCTCATCCTCAAGTATTAAAATAATAAATTGCATTCCCCACTATGACCATTATCTGTGCGTGGTTTCTCCACAGCTGGGCCCAACCCTCCCTTGGTGGCACAGCAACCCTCCAGCCCTGTAAGGTTATTTTTATATTTTAACCACTCTTTGAGTTATTTGGTTCTATCCTGGTTACAATCTAATTTACAAACAAACAGCACCAATAATCAGTGGCTTCAGCAACCCCATAAAACATTTATCTGTAACCTGAGGATATTTCACTGATGTTAATAAAATGTGGGGGGAAAATGTGATTTTGGTGATATTTGTCCATTTCCACACCAAAATCTGCTCTGCCAGGATCTGCAGCACAAACTGCTTTTTGAGGGGGTTCTGAGTCCACCCAGCACTTGGGGCTCTGCAGGAATTCTCACTGAAACAACACCAGATCAGAGGCTGCTGCAGCAGAAATATTTACTTTTGTAAACAAATCTCAGCTTGAAAATTTCTACAGTCTTGAAACTGCGAATTGAAAAAATTTTAAAAGGAACTTTAAAGAAATATTTACTTTTCTAAGCAAATCCCAGCTTGAGAATTTCTACAGGATTGAAACCTCGAATTGAAAAAAAGTTTCAAAGGGAACTTTAAAGAAATATTTTTCGCCATGGTCTTTTGGGTACAAAGTTTGTATTTTGTTAATGCACCAAATGGAACTGTAGGGGCACCTGCCTGGCTTTGGGAAACACAAAATTCCAAGGGATTTTAGCCCCTAAACCGTCAGTTTTTCCACCACAGTTATGAGGAATTTAAAACTCAGGGCTATTGAATGAGCCCAGCCCTGCTTGGCACGCATTGGATTGCATATTGAATGCCATGCTCTGTAAATTAACTTATCCTTTACATTAATTGGTGCTAATTGCTGCAGATCTGTTTAATATTAATGTGTTAATCTGTACATCAGTGCCTGGAATTGCACATTAAATTCAGAATGTCGCTCGCACATTCAATTCCGAAAGTCACTGATAATGTAATTTGTGGTTTGTGTTATCATTAGAGGCAGAAAACACGGAAAAAGTTGGGTGTTATGCAGGGCTGATTACCCTGTGTGTGTGTGAGGGTAAAGAGGGGATGTTCTTGAATCTGAGTGAGCAGATTTATCAAAATTGGGCTCTTTTATTCTGATTTCTGCCCATTTGAGGTTGGCCAAGGCCACAAAGAACTGTGGAGCATCTGAAAGTTCACAACATTTCCTTTTCAGACCACAAATTCAGTTTTTCTTCTGAAAAAATTCTGCAATTATTAATTAAAGGGGGTAAAAAAAGAAAAGCCAAACAACTTTAAAGTTCGTTTTGAGTTGGTATCAATGAAGTCTTGACAGAAGTTTGCCATGAAAACATACAAATTTGAAAAGAACATGATAAAAATGGTTGTTTGACCTGCCCTGGGTTTGACAGAGTGTGAATTTGGGGTGGGTGTATTTGTCAGCTCCTCAGATATCTACAATTTATATACTTTAAAATGCCTACTTAAGCAGGGCATAAACTGGTAATCTGTTTTCTCTTGAACATTTAGTTAAATCCTGAAATCTTCAGTTGTGAGCATCCAGGATTTTTTATTTATGTGTCCTACACAGCTCCCTTTTATTCAAATACACCCGGAGAGAAACTGAAGCACATTCAAGAAACTGTTGCTCCAGAACCCATAAAATGATGATAAAATCCACACATTCGCTAAAGAGATTTTAGGTGACCACAGAGAACTGTGTAATATTTATATTCCCTTCCCCTCCACCCTGAATTATTTAAGAGGAGGAAACATTTGAAACTCAGTTTCTGGCGGGATCTTACCAGGGATGGTTCTTGTGATGCAACTGTAAATTACAGCACGCGACGTTCAGGAAATATTAAAATAACAGTTTGGATAATTACATTGTCTGCCCTGCATTCTAATATCTAATTTTTCCCCTTTTATCCAAAACCTCGTAAAATGAGCCGTTAAAGTTAACCGAGGCAATAAAATAACCGTGATAAATCCACGTTTACAGCACAGTTGCAAAGGCGTTTAAATCATGACGCATAAACCAAGGGACAATCAATAAACACCTATGGAGGAATTTGCATTTAAAGTTTAAAGTGCAACCTTTATGGACTGCTCGAAAAAAGAAGGAGTTTCTGTCATCTGAACTCTGTCTCAGCCCTGAAGTTATGGCTTTTTATAATATTAGAAAGCACTGGCCAGTCACAGGTGGGAAAAAAAGCAACCAGGATGTTCTTTAATTTAATATTTATTTATTAATTAATATACAGGAAAATAATGCAGCAGAGCTATTACCAAATAAGTGAATATTTTTATATTTAGGGGTTTTTTACCTTTCTAAAGCAACTTTAAAATCGACAGGAAATGTCATCGCACCTTGAAATCTTCCAGTATTTTTTTGGACTGGACTCAGGCCGCATTTCTTTATATTTCTTTGTATTTCAACTCAAACTGTGGATGTTGGGTGTGCTCAGTATTTCTGAATGTTTGAATGCCCAGGATTTGTTTTACACTCCATTCTTGCCCTCCAGGTTGTAGCTGCATAAACACACAGAGCAAAACTTCAGCCTCGACACGTCCAATTTATTGCAGCTATCACTGTGTCAGTTATTTAGATATTTAAGTTATAAACCCCATTTTTGTCTCTTTTCTTTTTCTCAAAATATGAAATCCTTAACCTGAAATAATGAAACAAAAAATATATATAAAGTCAGGGTTTAAAAATAAATTTTTTACAGTGTCTTTCTTCTAAATGAGGCACAAACAAAGTGTGAGAGTTTCTTGGTGTATTCTTCAGTGAGATTCGTGTGCTTGGTAATAGAAAATTATTCATAGCAAGTCACTGGTTTGAAGGCCTGGCCAGGTTTTAAAAAGAATGTTTTTCTACATAAAGGAAAACTACTCCATAAAGTTACAATTTACATCCCACTGGAAAGTAGAAACTGGGCCAGCACCATTTATAGGGAAATATTATAAATCTTTTAGAAAAAATTGGAGGTTGGAGTAAAACAAATGCAAGGCTTAGTGTTGTGGGAGTAAAAAATGGAATCCCCTGAAATGGGGTGTCTCATTTGTTGATTTAATTTTTAAATTATTTTTACTCACTGTAAAGGGCTCTGGTTTATGGGTCGGAAGGCTGTTTATGGGTCAGAAGGCTGTTTACGGGTTAAAAGCTGTTTATGGGTTAGACACAGGCTCCAGTTTAACTCCATAAAAGTGATATGCTAAAAAACCCCAAGGAAGGTCTTATTTGGGCAATTTTGCTTGAAAGCAAAATCAATAAAGAAAAGTGAATTGTCAACAATGGCTGACAATTCATAAATCTTTCTTTTATTTATTATTGCAAACCGTCATGCTGATCAAACACCTCTGAGATGTCAGCCTGGCCTTTATCAACCACAGAACTGCTTGGGTCAGAAAAGAACACCGTGGGTTTGGAAGTGCTGCAGGTTTTGTCTTCAAGGTTCATTCCAAAACAAGGTTTTAGAGGTTTCCTTTAGCACCTGAAGTAAAATGTTCTAACACTCCATGAGGAATGGGAAATTAAATATTTAAATATTTCCCCTTTTTTAAAAAGTGGTAAACCCACAAATTCTGTGCCAGCAGTTTGATGGCTGCATTTGTCCTACTGTTTTCCTGTAGATACAGCCCCTGAATGAATTAAGGCATCCAGAGCAAATATTCATAAGCTCCTGGTTGTCACAGAACTCTGCCCAAAAGTCAGATTATTTTCCTTTAAAATGGAGAAAGGAATAAACTCTTGCACGTTGCCACTGCAAGAGCGTTTCAGCTTCTCCAGCTGTGGCAAGAGCTGTGCCGCTGGGGGTGTAAATGTGGTAAATGTGAGGCAGAAAATCAGAGTGATCCTCTGCTGATGGTGGTGGTGTAAGAGGGGGCCAGGCCTGCCAAGAAGCACCAGCAGACACAACAAACACTTATCTTTAATCCTTTAAATTAAAAAACAACCTTTAATCCAAGGTTGGTGTTCTTGCGGAAGCATCACCTTGGTGTAGGTAAAGCAGGGATGCTCTGCCTTCCACAGAAAGGTGTGGAGTGGTTCTCAGGTTTATTAAACGAAGAGTTGAGTGTCTTTGTCACCTCACTCTTCCTTTTGAATTATTTTACCTTTGAAATATTTCCAATTATAGTGCCATGCCACTGGCAATGCCAATTCCATGCAAATATTGGTATGAGACTGTTATATCTAATGGAATTGCTGATTTATCTAACTGAATGCAACATCAACACCCTCAAATAATTCTGAATTAGTTCATCATCTGAATTCCCTCATGCCTGCACCTCTCTCCTTAGGAACTTTCCTGTAGTGAATCTGCGTTTTGGGAAGTGCATGTTCCGTGGCCTGGTCCCACACACAGCTCTGGACTGGCAGCTTTTTCAGCTTTGCAGGCAATAAATTACTGCTAAAAGTCCTAAAGGTGAAAGAAAAAAAAAGGTAAAAAATGCAATTTAGCATTTTTAGTATATGAAAATTTCAGGGGTGTCAGCATCATGGAAAACTCTGGGAGTGCATAAATCCAAGAGCTGTGCAAACCCCGGCCTTGGCTGGACAAGTGCAGGGTGATTTAAATGAACCTGGGCTTGGCCAAAACCCAAACAAGGCCAAAGTTTACAGGTCATGGTTTGCCTTGGACTAAAATAGTTGCTGTTACAGAAGGTTAAATGTGCCTTGGCTGATATATTATGGACTTTTTAAAGCAATGCACAGCAACAGGGTATTAAAAATTTCAACTTTCTGCTCTGCTGGTGGCACTAAGCCAGCCGGGTATCACAGGGGTATGGCTGCCGTGTATCCGGCTGCCACATCCCCAAATTTCAGATTAGGGCCCTTTTTGGGTTTAAACTCTGTCTAGAATAAATCAGAAATACGTTAGATAACATTTCTGCTGGAACAAATATAAAGCCCTATGGTTTTGATAACTGCTGCTTTTTCTAGATGTTTGTTTTCCCTCTCTTTTCCTAAGGACTTATATTTGATGAATTTTTCTTGTCAAAATAGGAGCTATACTTGTATTTCCACATTGTAACAGAGTTGTCTTTAACACAGCTGAGGTTAAAGTCCCATTTAATTCCTTTGGGTGTGGCTGTGGATATCAGGGGCTGTGTGAGAGTTTGTGGAGCAGAGACTCCCGAGGCAGAGGCAGTTTTGGTCCCCAGCAGGTTTGGAGGTTTCCCTGCATGCCCAGGGCTGCGGTGGGAGCAGGGAGGCTGACGTGGGGTGTCCATCCTGGGCTGTGACAGGCACAGCTGGGCCATCCATCACCGGAATTCTGTCTGCTTAGGACGTGCCAGCCCTGACACCTTTGCCGACACAAAATTCTGCTGTCTCGAGGCAGGATGAGCAATCACCCCTGGCTCAGAGTCATTTGTAACCTCACAGGGGTTGGGAATGGCCACAGAGCTCTGTAGGATGGCACATCCTGGTGGTCCTGCAGGTCCCAGCTTTAATCATGGCACAGATTTCCCACCAAGGGTCCCTCAGATCCCATTTTTAATTCCTGCACAGTTCTCCCACTCAGGGTCCTGCAAGATCCCACCTTTAATCCCTGCCCATCTCCCATAAGGGTCCTGCAGATCCCATTTTTAATCAAATCTCCCATAAGGGTCCTGCAGATCCCAACTTTAATCAAATCTCCCATAAGGGTCCTGCAGATCCCAACTTTAATCAAATCTCCCACCAAGTGTCCTGCAGATCCCAACTTTAATCAAATCTCCCACTAAACTCTTCCTCATCCTCTTCTTACCCTGCAGCGAATGCCATTCCTGGGTAACTTCCACCTTTTTTCTGATAGGAATCTCTCCAAATAATTTTTTCTTTCCTTACCACTACACACATATGATAAAAGTACACTAAAAAGTAGACAATTCTGTTTTCTTTCAAACTGATCCATAATTGCCAGGCTAAAGGGGAAACACGTATGGCCAGCTTGAAACCAGGATGAATTACATTTAAACCAATCATAAATTCAGCATCCTTTATGAAGAATTCTTGTACCTCACCACTTGAGTCTGTTTAAAAACAAAACCAGACACAAAAACTACAGTCACACAACCCAAAGATGACTGTGAAATATTTATTAATGATTCATCAGCAAAATATGGACTCTACAGACATTTATAGAGACCTTCATTGGCTGCAGGATTCCAAAGCATTGTTGGGTTGTTATTCAGGCCTGGAAGACACCAGACATTTCCATCAGAAAGGGAAAAGAGGATCACAGTAACAGCTAGAGAGAAGAATACATTTGTCACTTATAGGGTTGGGTTAGAGGATTTTTTTCAAGAAATACAGGCAGCAAGCAGTGCTAAGGGCCTGTAAAGTTTCTCCTAAACATCATAACCGATCTCCTGACCTGTGGTGCTCCCATGTAAAAAAAGAGAGTTAAATTAGCTGAATTTTATTTTCTTCCACTGCCATTGAAGAGCAATATTTTACTTTCTCTCCAGACAGCAGCAGGGCTGAGGCATCTTCCCTTAGCGAAAAAACCCCATTTTTATTCTTTTTTCAGCTCCATTCTGAAAGTTTGTTGACCTTGTTTCTTATCTACCATGGCAGGAGCTGCTGATCGGGACTGCTGCTGCTGATTTCCCAAACTATGTGTGTTATCTCCTTTGATCTTTGTATAAAGCCAGGCAGATAATTCATCTTTTGGGCTTGATAAGCTGAAGAAGATGAACAATGAAGCACAGACCAGAAAAAAAAATATTTTTGCAGCAACATGAAATATTTATTTGAAACACAACAGTTTGTGTTTGCTTTTCAAGACCTTCGTTTTCTAAACCAATTTAAATGCAGGTTGCTCCTTATAGTCAGAGAATGAAAATATAGATAAATACATACAGAGAATGAGGGTTTAATCAAAATTGCCTTGATTTTGCAAAGCTGATTATTTCTAGAGCTGTGCATTTGCTTCCCTTGCTCTTTCATCAGCATTGGGCCACTCTCTGAATGATGAATTAGGGGTTTTGGGGGGAGTTTAGATTTTTAGTATTAAAGTTGGTCCCTCTTCTCACCCATTTACAATCAGAGACTGAGAGAGGCTCCGGGAGGGTGAGAAGTGAATCTGAAGTTGGGAGCTCTGCATCACCTCTGCCTGAAGGAGGCTGAAGCTGAATAAAGGGATTTTCACCCCCTGTTAATGGGCTGAGGAATTCCTCGTGTGGGCAGAAATAAAAGCGAAGCCCTTGAGGACAAAACTCACGGCTACACCTGCAGCAGATGTGTAATTTTCTCCTTATTATGTTGTTTTCATGCTCTTAACTGATCCGCTCAGAGAAGTGGGAAAAAACTTGGCCTCGTGCCCCGAATTCTTGTCAGCGGACTTTGAAGCCTTTGTGTTTTATCTGGCAAACCTAAATCTTTATTGATTTTCTTATTTAATCACATTTCCCACTGAAAGCATGGGGAATAAGCCACTAGACCAGGGCTTAAGAAATTTCAGCTTAAGCCTTTTTTTTCCGCCCAGTTTTTTCTCGAAGCCATTTAGGTTTTAGTGCCTCGGTTACTCCGATGGAATTGAATAACACTTCACAGTTTTACAGGATGTTTGTAAGGGTAATTTCATTAAAGATTTAAAAAACTGATGCTACAGTAAAAAGCCATCTGATGACAATTTCCTGCCGTGGAAAATTGGTGGGAAAAGCACATTTTTTTTGCCATGCTGATATCAGAGTCCCTCGTTAATTTACCCGAAATAAAACTCATCTGGACAAAGGCAGGGCAGACTCTGCTTGGGGGAGTTCCTGCAAAGGAAATTTGCAATTTTGGTGATGTTTGGGCAAAGTTCTTGAGAATGGGAAGGTTCACTCCCTGCTGAATACTGTGGCTTTATAAACAGGGAATTAGGACAGCGTTTATGGTCAGGAACAGTTTTCTCATGGGATTTATGGTCAGGAACACTTTTCTCATGGGATGAGCTTTCATTGACTGTTTGACTCTTTTCCACCTTGTTTTATTTTCTTAGTTTCTCCTCTTTGGGGTGCCCTTTGAGCAGTGGAATGAGGCAATATAAAATGGTTTCGATCTGTTTAAATCTCTTAATTCAGGTTTTGTGATAACTCTCATGCTCCAGAAGTATCCCATTTTTGGACTAAGCAATGATTTAATGGGAAAAACCTAAGCTGAGCACGTAAATCTTGTGCTTTTAGCCTTCCCCAGGGTGACTGTGGCTCTTCCTTCACTGCAGAGCCACAGGGCCGCGTTCAATGGACTCATAACTCCAACCAGGCCCTCGGAGCAGATGTAATTACCACTTGTATCATAATTTATAAACCTGCTGGAATTTATAATCATCCTAAGATACTCTTTTCTTGCCTTTGTTTTTAATTAAGCCAGTCGCTGCTCCGTGTTTTGTTTTTAAAATTGTACCCGTAGAAAGCTACCACGCCAGACACAAATTAAATAAATGCAAGATAGAGGGGAAGACGCATCCTCTGCCTCTGGCAAGAGGGGTATTACAAACCAAAGTGCCCCTGTTATAATTGCACTCATTAAGCCGTGACAAATGCATGAACATTATGCAATCAGCTTGGAATTAAGTGAAATATAAAATAAATTTAAAACTAAACAGCAGGAAAGGAAATTCCAACAAATAGAACAGGTTGCTCAGAGCTCCAACCAGCCTGGCCTTGAATTATCACTCAAAATCTCGACAGCAATGCAAAATATTTGATATTCCTTAAATTTATTATTTGGGTGCACTCTCAAGATATTGAAAGCAATGCAGAATATTTGATGTTCCTTAAATTTATTATTTGGGTGCAGCCATCAGAGGAACCTTGCTCATGGTCCCTGTGCATCTATTTTTGCACACAAAAAGCAGCACACACCTTTATTTCCAAATAAAACAGGAGAAAATTGAATTGTTAGCAGAAATTTCCACTGCAAGGATGCCACAAACCGAGCGAGCGATCCGTGTAAGCAGTTTGGTGTGGAATAAATGAATAATAGATAATAGGGAGGTTCGTTATGGAAACCACCTGTTTCTACCTTGCTTGATCTCAGGTATGGAATTTTCAGATAAATTCCTATCTCCCAAGCCCACCCTTCTGCAGAGATCAATGGTTTCCAATTACAAAGGGGTTGTTAACACCGTCTTTCACTGTAACTGGAGTATCTGGTGGTTGTTTCTCAGTGAGAATCACTCAGAACTCACAAAAAAAAAAAAAATAAAAAGGATGTCACATCTTCCTCACTTTTAAATTTTTCCTTCTTGATCCTATTAATCAATTCTCCCTTAGTGAGTGTAAATGCATGCCTTAAATGCTAAGAAGAAATTCCACACTAGACAGGTTTAGTCCATCAAGAATTCAGTCTTTGTGTGCGTAGGGAAATAAAAATTTATATTATTTACGTTTTATAAATGTTACATTGTGTCCCAGTGGTATTTTATTTGTTTTTCAAACAAATTGTGTCACTCTACCTGAAACATTTGTGTCCTTGTTGATCGTTTGATCAGGGAGAAGTGCATTAAAGATGAATGGTGAGAGAAGAAGTGATTCATACAGGGTGGCTTGGCTGAGTAAATTTTAGAAAACTTCCAAATGACATAAATAATTGAAATTACCTTAAAATAACAGAAATATTGAGTCTGCAGAGGTGGGCACAGCAGGTCCATGGTGTTCCCCAGTGAAAACTGCATTCCCACAAAGGTTTGAACATTTAAATTCTCATTATGGTCTTCAAATGTTCTTCATTTATGATTTGAAGCAATTATTTAAATCCTGGAGGGAGCTGTGTGATAAAACTCTGGAGCATCCAGACCTGGTGCTTTCTTCGGGTTCAGCTTTTGAGCTCGAGCATCGGTGCTGCTTCTTCCATTTGGAAATTTCATTTTGGCCAGAGCAGAGTGGGCGCCGTGCTGGGGAGCACGAAGGTAAATTCCTGTGGCAAACGGGATCAGCTGCTGTTGGCAATGAGCTCCCCGAGGATTATCGGGGGTTAAACACTTCCCTGGAAAGGTGATCCATTGTGAGCTAATGAAAGGGAGATTTTTAACCAGTCTAGGTCATCTTTGAGCGAAATTAGCATTCAACAGAAGTTGCCTGTTGTGTCTCAACTTCAGGAAGCAGAACCGATGGACTTTAAACCACGGGAGGATGCTGCCCTCTTCTGCTGATTCTAAATTCATTTTCCTCTCCAGTCTCTGCGGTGGCTCTGAGCAGCTTTTGTTCTGTGACAGACACTGTGGTAGCTGTTCTTTAAAACAGAAAAAAAAAAAGGAAGATTGCAAGTCCACTGAAAATATGTATTTAAGGCTGGCAGTGTGTGCAAGAAAAGCACATAGGATATTTTAGAAACTGTCCCAGGTATTTGTTGTATTATTTTAATTAATTAAATAAAGCAAAATTCCTGCCTCTCAGCCCTTTTCTCTTTTCCAAATGTAATATATGGGAATTAAATGCTAAAGCTGGGCTTTGAGCTGTGTAAGGACACTTTTCAGTTTGTCAGGTGATGAATTTACCATGGCCTGTTTTGTCCTCTTGGCAAACCTGGCCCTTGTGGAGCAGCACAGCTCTGCAAACAAATGCTGAAAATTGAGCAGGTTTGTGCTCTGAGTTGGAGCTTCTCTGGGTATTGACTCGCTGCTTGCATCCATGGCATTCCCAGTGAGCTCCAAGGAGCTGGGTTCAGATCTTTCTTTTGATTTAGAGAGAGCTACTTTCATTTTCATAGGAGAAAGAATGGCTTTGTGGCTTAACCCTGCCCTTTAGCAGAGCTGATCCTGGATGGAAATGTGCTCGTGCATTTGCATTTAGTTCCTCTCTTGTGATCAGACATGGAAAATTGTGGGGATAAAGGCGAGGGAAGTGATGAAATAAATTCATTTGTTACTTTGTCCCTGCATTGCAAATGCAGGCACTTGAATCTCTGAGCACTTGTGCAATTCAGATATAATTCTGATAAGGATTTCTGTGTACCGGGATGTGGTGGGCATGGAAATGTAGGGCTTCAGGAAAGCGCGTTTTCAGCCCTTCAGTTACCAGAAACACTTTTTTTTAAGGAGAAAACCTTTTCACCAAAAATTTCAAAATAAAAACCTGGCCTTGGTGGTGACTCTTTCACTACCTACCTTAGAGACCCTTCACGTTGGAAGATAAGGTTTCCCCAGGAGACAGGGAATCTGCTTTTGTTCTATTTTTGCTCTTTCCTATCAAATTGCACTGTTTTTATCCTTTATCTAACTAAGCCATCTGTATATCTAACTAAGCTAAAATGAAAATAGTCACACAGAAAATGATCAAACAATGTTTAAATCCATCTTTGGACCTACCACCACCTTTCTTCTGCAGTACCTCAGCAGGAGGGTAGGGACGAGCAATGCAGTCAGGTTGGCTTTTGTGAACAGAGTCTTTCCACGCATTCTGTGACATTTCTGCAAGGAATCAGGTACAAAAAATGTCCACTGCCATAGGACATAGACCCTGTCGCTCAGGGTAATGCTGACTGGTTCACCCATTATCAGATGGCTTTTCCAGAGGGTTGATTCATTAATTTGGGAAATCCATGGGAAGTGCAACACTGAGTAAAATTTAGTTATGAAAACTTCCCTCAGTGGCTATTCCTGTACTAGCACTGGTTCTCTGACTGCAGTCAGCATCTCCACACCAGTTCTCAACACTCCTCAGAAGCTGCTGCACCCTCAGTTTTAAATCAGGTTCCTCTTCCAGACTCACAAAAGTGTTTTGGCAACCGGAGCTGCCAGCTCTGAGTTACAAGAGTGAGAGAAGTGGGAAAGGACAAGTGCTCACAACAATGAAACTCTTTTGGGGAGGAATGAAAACGCTTCACAACTCATTTGCTCGGTACTGAAGTGTTGTCTTTTCATATCTAGGGTTTAATGAGCAGTTACCTTAAAAATTATTGACCTCTGGATGGAAATTGGTATTCCAACGGATGGGCTTTAAGTGGTCAATGTGCAATCAGCTTAGTTGGATTTAAGTGGGATTCCGAATTGTGAATTGCTAGAGGAACGCAGCGGGATTGATGGAACAGCCCTTGTTTATCAGGATGGAAATGTGACCCTGACTTTTGCAAAGCTCTCAGTTAAAATTGAAAGCTGTCCTGATGCAGAAGCTGAAATAACAAGCAGATTGCTTCAGGTTTAGGGATGCACTCCACAATTGCTCAATGGGAAATTGCTGAACAGAAACATGAGGAGGAATGAGATGCGGCACAGACTGAGTGTGGCTCACTAATGAACTCAACAATAGGAAGTTATTTTCGCGGGTGACTCCGGGATATCAGGTATTTAATTATGTCCAGAGCAGGTAAGAGAGCTTCCATCATACACTCAGTAAATAGGCAGATGTTTCCCAACTTGCTGCTGGCTCGGAATCCCTGTGAATTCCATTCCCTGCTCCCCTGCCAGGGAGCACAGACAATACCAAACTCAGTAGGGACATTTTACTTTGCTTCTCTGTGTATAATGACAAAAATCTCAGAACTTATTTCCTGCAGGAGTTCGTTCTGATTAGCTATTAGCAGGCAGCCGCATTTCACTCAAACCAAGACTTTTATCACCACTTTTCAGCCCTGGTGGCTCTCCTGCATTCAGATCAGTTATCAGAAGTGATTCTGGCTTCATGGGATGTAAATATTTCCATTTATTTTACAAAAAGCAGTTATGGCAAAGAGGAAAAGACTCATGTTTTGGTGTCTGCAGAGGCACCTCAGGCAGACAGAGATGTTTTACCTCTCTCATGCACAAGTGACCCAGAACTCCCCGAGCTCTCAGCTGAGCCCTGCCCTTTCCAGGTGGCAGCCAGGGATTGTCACTGCTGGGGAACTCTCCTGTCCTTGCTGCAGGTAATAACACTCCTCCCTTAGCTAATGCTGCTTATGCTTTAAAATGATAGCTAAATCTAAAATAATTTGAGACAAATGAGCTAGAAATGTAGGGTGTATTTCTGCATCATCCTATAACCTCCACTAGAAATGGGACATGGTTCTGGCTTTAGTGATACCTGAGTAGAGGCTCCCTAGAGCAGAGGCCAGACAGGATAAAGAGAATAAAATGGGGATTTATTGCAGGGCCTTCAACAGGGACACCTCCGGCACTCAGAGCCTCTCCGGGAGAGGCCACACCCAAGATGGACCCCGGGGCACCAGTTTGCTCCACTTGGATCAGTTTGGATCCATTCCCAGATCAGGGTTCATTCTCCAGTGACAATTCCAGGGGATGATGGAATTGAGCCCAAGTCTGTCCCCCCTTTTAGAGGCTCCGTTTCCATCTTTGGGGGCCTGGGCCAACGAGGTGTCCTTGAGTGCAGCCTGGAGAGGATTTGTTGTGTCTGAGCAGGATGGGAGAACAGGAGCTCCCAGCCCGTGGGGAGTTTGAGAGTTCCACGCTAAAGCAGGGCAGGAGCTGGGAAATATAAAATCTGAATCTTAAGCATCATTAGGACTGATGGAAAATGCATCTCAACCAGCTCTGTACCTGCCAGTGAGGCCCACAGTGGAACTTTTTGATTT